>JAAVUB010000358.1:0-74134 GCA_014898885.1 Fusarium lyarnte (nom. inval.)
TTATATTATAGGTATAATTTTTTAAATAGAAACTACGCCTTGTATTAAATTTCTTACTTAAACAAGTTGCTCCTATACAAAAATCAAATCATGTCAAAAAAGATAGCGTGTTATATTATCAAAAGTCTGTAGTACCCGTTAATAATCCTTGTGTTTAACGCCGTATCTATGCTATAAACTCTTCGGACATTGACCGAGCTAGCCAAGCCGTTGACTGAAATTTGTATACAGCTAAATTAGATTCCTCCATGGCATCAACAGGTGACCCTAGTTTATTGCCTTGATAAAGCAAGCTGAAGTAGAATGCTATATGTAATACCTCAGTTTTCTATTTATCCCATTTACTCTGTATAGGATATGCACTTTTCAAGTCGCAATAAACAGATAGTTGGAAAAACAACCAAGATGAAATAATTATTCAAAAGAAACCCACTGTCGGTGTCTTTCCCCTTCATCGACACAAAGGCATCTACCCTGTTTGTGTTTGTCTGCAGTAGCGCATCGGACGACCCTTGGTGCAGACACCTCAAATGGTTAGGAATGCGGCGCTCATAAGCAGCTCCAGGGGCTCCGGCTAGACCGGCAAGTGATTAGTGCGCCATGAGCTACTGACTAGCGACTTACGGGCCGCAGCCGCCCGGTACAAGTCCCCCCTGCATCCCAACAGGGTTACATGGCTTTTCTGATGTTATGATGGGCAGGGATCTAGGCGAGTCGCGGGCTCGCAAGTCTAGTCTCCCTAGACGTTAGTGGGAGATGCACGTAACTTTGTTCAGTGAGGTCATTTGCTGGTGACCCTTGCTGGCTGGAGATGAAGCCTCACTGCTGAAGACTGAGGGCGGCCGCGTTGTGAAGAACCTTTGAAGAACCTCAGCGGTTACGAGTGGATGCGACAGATCGCTGCGGACGACATCTGGGGAAATCCGACTCGTTTGCGAGGATCATTAACAGACGTGGACTGGACGCGGTGGAGAGCGGAGTTAAGTCACAGTGGCAGCCTGAGCGAGGGGAGTTTCCACCTTATGCCATTACCAGGATTATCCTCATGATCCATTTGCTGCTTATGCGCATTATAAGCGGCAACCACCAAAAATGGAATGCATGCTATACGCTAGAGACACGATGCGCGGAATATATGTTTCCTCCGCGAACGCACAGGGCTTGTCCGCAGAATAAGCTTTCGGCTTTGGGTCCTGCTCAGCTGTGAACGGAGCAACACAGCGAGGTCTATGGGGTTCTTTGTTGATGCTTGTTTGAGACAAGTGGGGGAAGGCCTTTTGCAGTCAGCATGACAAATATGACTGTACCGAACCGTCGAAAAGAACTCAACAGGTGTCGAGATATGCTGATGAGAAGTGAGCGGGTACAGCACCAAGACCTGCTGAAGCGAGCAAGAAAAGAGTGCAGAAACCGAAGCGTGATGAATCCACCTGCACTGCCAAAAGGGTTTGCATCGCATCGCGTTGCAATTCTCAAGCAGTTGAGAAGGATTTCGGTTACTTTTTTATAGTGGGTCGACAGCATCGATTGACTACAGCAGCCGCATTTTCTCGCTTATAATTTCTCGCAGAGGCTAGAGACAGAAAGAGAGAGAGTGCGGCATCGGCGGATGAAGCACGGCCTGAAACAAGCACATCACTCGCATCCAAGCCCGCCTTTAGACTACAGTAGCTCATCTCACTTACTCTTTTTAGTGTCAAAAAAAGCAGACTCGACTGTAAGGCTGAGGCGCCGTTAGGTCTCTACAGTCACGCCCTGGATCCTTGATAACACGCCACATCTCACGCCCTCACCCATGTCACGGTCCAAAACGGTCGTTCTTCAGATTACGCATGCAGAGGGCACGTTGTTCAAAGCTAAACAGGTGCCGGCTCTCGTCGTTTTGCAACGCAACCCCGCGTGCTCGTCAAGGCTCCCAATGGGCGTGTGCCATCCTGCGTATACGTACCATGACAGCTGCAAGAGCGTAGCAAGAGTCAAAGCTTATGGCCCTTGCAAGTTGTGGCTGCATGTCCTGTCCTGTCCTGTCCTGTCCGACTTTAAAGGATTCTCTTCTCTCCGCTTTCACGGGACACGGGGATTGTTTGATTTGCCAGGATTTTTCGTCATCGTGGGAGACTTCGCCTGCAAGAAACGCGGGATGTCGCTGACTTGGAAATGCATGGAGGTGACTGGTAGTCTATTCTATCAGATATAGAATAAAGCCGAAGCACCAGTTTTCCTTTCTTCTTCTCACTTCTTTGACATGTTATACATGCTTCATGCCCCATCGCTATCTATTCTTTTCCAGGATCATCAGGATAACGTTTTCCTTTCTTTTGCTGCTCCCACTCTGACATACACTGCCACCTGCTTACTTGGTCTAGCGATGGCTGGCGACTATTCTAACAGAGCGCCTTGGAAGCGCTCGGCATGTGATCGCTGCCGCGCACAGAAGCTGCGATGTCACCGAGATTCAGGCCACTCAACAGACGCATGTCTTAGATGCCTCAAATCTGGCATCGAATGCGTCACCAGCAAAGCACGTCCAACAGGCCGTCCCCCCTCAAGACAGGTGCAGCCTACCGTTGTAGTTGAGCAAGGTGATACCAGCTCGTCGTCACACACCACAGACTCATCACCTTCCGCCGGTGGCACAGACATGAGCAACATGATGAATTTTGAGTATGATTTGTCGCTGGACAACATCTTGGACAGCATTGGGATGCAACACTCCGATTTCATCGTCAATGACAATATCCTCGTCGACGTCTCCCCCCTGTCGTCCCAATCGACGAGCCAACACAGCGTTGCACAGGCACAGGCACAGACAGTGGACCCCAGCACCATCCAATCGACAGCGTCGTACCAGTTCAACAGCCTCCCGAGTACCAGCTCCATGGACTCTGCCTTACCCATAAGAAGCGATCATGTCGAGCTGCTTCTGTCAAGGCTGCACTCCAAATTGTCTGCCCAGCTCTACTCCATCAGATCGTCGCCATGGGACGTGAAAGGAACCCTGAACCTTTCCTTGGCCCATCAGGGTATTGGTCAGGATTTTGAAAACTGCGAGTCCCATCCTCTAGTCCAGGTGTCGCAAGCTTGCACTGAGCTTGAGAGGCTCTTGTCTGGACTTCGCGCCCCCGCATCTGCTGAGCATACGCCCTCGTCATTTTCATACACGCCAGCAGTGCCACCGCGATTACGCACAACGCAGCTTCTTATTGCACTTTCGTGTTACATTCAAATTGTTTCAATCTATGGTATCATATTCTCAAAAGTTTTCGACTACCTCCTCAGCACCTCCAAGTCATCAATGGGCTCATATCAATCTTCCCCATTGACTCTTTACATTGGAGGTCTCCCTATTCCTCCCAATGAAACATTATCTGGAAATCTGCTCGTTCACCTCATCGAGCATCAGCTACACCAAATTGAACAGCTCATGGGCCTGCCTGAGCATTATAGAGTATCCTCTAGAGCTAAAGACACCAAAGATGGAGAATTGGGGTTATTCGGGAGTCAGCACAGTCAGTCTCTGCTCAATGCGGCGATACAGCTGGGAGAAGACAGAGACGGGAACCATGACGACATAAGATGCGTCCGGGCATTAAAGATGGTGATGCGCCAGATTAAAGATTTTTAGACACCTGTTTATAGAAGTTCTGGGGGTTTATTCGAAAAGATTGCTATAGATTTCTAATAGAGTAAAACTTACAAGTCTAGAGAATCAGATGGCTCACGTGTTTGAACTGGTGATTGAACAGGAAAATTTTCTGGTTTTGCTGAGTCGTCGTGAATAATCATTGTGCCGTGTCCTTTCATCCCGTGGGAGCGTAATCCTGGTTGCACAGGACTTTTGTGGTGGTGGTGAGAGATGACTCGTGGTGTCAGCATTGTGTGGGATTCGTTGGCGATCTCGGAAGAGCTGTTTCAGATTATTGAAGAGAGCAACAAGACGTTCTTGGGAAAAGGAAGAGTAAATATTCTCATGGAAGCAGTAAATGTTGTGTTTAGCATTTGCCATAACATAATATATTTATACCATAGCCTCTTTCGTGGACCTCAATCATGTTCACATCATCACTTCTCCATGTGATCATCATCTCAGCCTCCAAATTCCGTCAACGGTGATTTTGAGTTTCGCTGTATTTTCGCCGAAAAACCGCTCGGAAATTAAGCTTGCTCCACTTGGTATTCAGGAACATGTGAGACCAACGGGATTAGCAGAGACAAGTGGCATTCGAGTCTGCTAAACCCGCGGGCATTAGAGGAACATGCAGCGTAACCCCAACAGGGATTTGAGCATGTTCCTGTGACAAAATGCGATCTGTCATGTTACGTCAGAGCGCCCATTCCCGTAAGCAAAACATGCCGAGCAAGGATGAGACAAAACCCTCATGGAGCATTATCAGATTCACGTTACGAGTGCATCGAGAAGGAATCCTTCAACGGCAACAATCCGAGTTGGTGAGATCCTCTGCTGACTTTACCTGCCGTACTTTCATTAGTCTTGGATCTGACTACAGCATCTACTAACCATACGTGAGCTGCCGCTTATCACCACGCGTGGAGCTGCGACGTATGTTCAAGGCACAGCAGAGACTCAGCTTCCCGAAGCGGCCATGACCTGACGCTCGAAGCAAGGCATGGCAACACCAGTTTGGGAACACGACTTGCCTGTTTTATCAGATCCCCCATTTTGCCCGCTAGTCTTGGTGGGATAATTCCGCGCATGCAACGCTGCATAACCAAACTCTACCGGTTCATACCGGTATGCGCACGCCCCCCACTCTACAGAGTTTGTTTCTGGAAACTCGAATAATATCACCATAATCCGTAGTCGTCGTCAATGGCGCCATACGGACCGAGCCTTCCGATGACGCATTTCGGCCGAATGAACAACAGGGTCGACACAACGTCCCACGCCAAGTAAACCAGGTTTGGAGCGGCATTGGGGGGCTCAGCACTAAATGCTGACGGCAGTGCTGTCCCCGAGTAAAATGCCGGCACTGGAAGGGATCGCGATTTCGGAGGATTGGCACGACTAGAGCCAACGTGTTTGCCAAGGTGTCAGTAGCGGATGATCTGCCGTGCCAAGGTCTAGGTTTATATCGTGACTATCAAGGTGCTGACTTGGCAGAACGGTTCAGAACCGATATCGATAACGTCGCGGCAGATTCGATCACCAAAAAATTTGAGGTCTCCTTACATCAAGGAGATTGACGTTATGCTAAGTGGATTCATACGGTCGGCGAGTGCAATATCCCGCAAGATAGATCTAAGCCACTCGGTCAAAATAACACATTGGCTTTTTCCCTATGCTAAGTGGATTAAATAGCGGCTTTTTAAGTTAAGCTTTAAGCTAAAATTAATCGAGATATGTGTGAAGTCATAATTGGCCAGCACGGGAGGCTCTGCGGGCTGGCGTCTACGAGTTACAATTAATAATTCCCGTGACAACAGAGTAAAAGATTAATGCCGTCCGCTTTTCTTGAGTCTCGGCCGCCACTTGCACACCGACCGACAGTATTAGTTTCACTTTTGTGCCACGTATTCATAGTCAAATCTGTGATTCAAGATGCTCCAAGTTACCCTAAACTTGCATCACGGATATGATTCGCGGCGATACCTAGGTGAACGGGAAGTCTTGCTGTTAGCAATGACAGAATAGCTCAAGATCCGACAGCAGTGACCAGAATGAAGTTATCTCGCTCGGAAGCTTGCGGTCTTGGTGGTAAAGAGGCGGAGACAAGCACATGTCACGGATTCTAAATCAAATGCACCAAGCAGATCACCATCGTATTTTAAAACCTCTATTTTATTCAACACCGTCATGTTTGTTGCATTCTCAGTTTCAGTACACACCCTCCAAGACGCCTTTTGCGTTCAAGATGGACAGATGAGCCGGGGTAATATCGCTAATCTTGCTGCATCCAGCAAGTCCCATGCACAGCTTAAACTCGTTGATCAGCAGGTCAAGAGCCAGTCCAACGCCATTAGAACCATCGTACTACAACATTCGTTAGCTCTTAATATCGCCATCAGCCGTTATGAAACTTACAGCAAGGCCCCAGATGGCGATTCTGCCAACAAAGACAAAGTCGGCGCCAAGTGCAACAGCCTTGAAAATATCAGAGCCACGTCGGAAGCCACCATCGATGGCAATGCGTGTCTTTCCCTTGGCAATAGGTGCAATTTCACGGAGGATGTCGATTGTTGCTGGGGTAGTATCCAGCTGTCGACCTCCGTGGTTGGAGATGATGATACCATCAACACCCTGCTCAATGGCAATCTGTGCATCTAGGGGTGAAGTAACTAGGCGATGTTTAAGTCAGTAGATCTTTAACATTCACGGAGATTGTGTACTCACCTCCCTTGACCCAAATTTCAAGGTCAGTCTGGCTTTTCATCCTGGCAATCTTCTCTTCCCAAGTAGCAGCGGTATCTTGACGAGATTAGTGAGGGCAACCTCCGATGAAAAATCAGCCACATACCAAAAGACAAGTCAGGAATACCGCCACCCAGTCCACCAGATCCTGACTGGGTCTGGGCACTCAAGTTAGGAAAGCTAAATCCCGGCGGGACGCTGAACCCGTTTCGAAGATCATCCAATCTCCTTCCAAACATGGGAGCATCCACTGTCAATACGACAGCCTTGTACCCGGCAGCTGGAGCAAGCTCATCAACAAGGTTCTTTAGCGAAATGCGAGTACGAAAACTAACCTTTGGCACGGTTGAGCAAGTTGGTGGTGATCTGCCGATTTTTGAACGGGCTAACCTGAATGGCATAGGGAGTCGATCCATCAGAACTCTGTCCAGATACATCCTCAAGGGTGTCGTTGGACAGAGCAGACAGGATCATGGGTACGTTTCGTGCAGCACAAGCCTTTGACGTTCCAACCTCTCCATCAGCATGCGCAAGACGATGCATAGCCGAAGGAGAGACACCGAGGGGCAGCGCTGCCTTGGTGCCCCAGAGGGTCGTAGTCATGTCAATGTTTGAAACATTACGGAGAACGCGAGGACGAAGCAAGTATCGGTCAAACGCAGCCTCGTTGCTCGCGAGACTAAGACCGCGTAAGTGTTTCGGGAACCGAAAGCTTAAAAAGGGTTCAGTGTAACTTACGTGATGTTATCCATAGCCCCGCCGTTGTAGTAGTCTGCAAGCATTAGCTCACGATGCCGAGATCGGGGGACTGGGTTTATGCGCACCTCTGTACATCTGGGACATCTTGTCTGATGCGGCCTGCTTGAGGTCCTGGATAGAGAAGATTTTCGGCTTGGAGGATGTGGCGTCAGACATCTTGGCGGGTTGGATGGGTAAATTGGTACGAGACATGAATCACGGTGTTTGATCAATGAATTACTCAAGTAATACTCAAACTCGCTGCAATGGGTAGAATTCAGGTTTATATGACGAGTTTTACGAATGCAACACTAAACGCCAACTCAACAGATGATATTCTACGAAGACGTCGTATGTTAAACTCGGTTGCATTACAGTAAATCTTCCGAAACTCAACCATGATATACAGCGTTTCTCCGACGGAATCCGGCTCTCCACAGACTGACTTCCGGAGCCGTATTAGCCTCCGATGACAACCTGCTCATGTGGGTCAGGTCATGCAACGTCGGATGTCCGATCTCACCCTGAACACGGATAAGTCGGGAGACTTCCGTAAACTAATGCACAAGTCACGACACTAGTCGGAAAGTTATTTTTATCTTTTGCATCTAATCAATCAGAATTGACATTGGCTTGGGAGAGAGACTTTCTTATGATGCTGACTCTTCCGGCGAAGGAGATTGAAGGATCGCGGTGACAGGAACCGAACGAAAATGTCCAAGTGCTGATATGTCGATCATTACGTCGTCTGACAGTATTTTCGTATCACTTTTTGTAATACTATTATGTCATTGCAGATACCGTTCGTTCAAGATAGATAGATATTATTCGCAAGTCAACACGCATGCAATATCAATATTTCCCAGCACGCAATAAACAGATTTAATGAGCGACATGTTGATGAGGACCAATTTATTCTTCTAGATGACTGACATGAAACTAAACTCAATATCCCCATTGCCTCAACCAAGTGTCAAACCAAGCTGATGATACAGGCTCCATGCAAGCCAAGATAGAACTCTGTGCCAACGTGTTCCCTTTAGACCATTCAAGACCTCCAGATCCCTCTTTTCCAGAGGCTAGCATCTCAAAGAAGGCCAACAACTTAAGACCGCTTTGAGCTCTTCTCGCAGTCTCGGATGATCCTTCACTGACCTCCTTCACAATGGTCTTCTCTGCACCTCGCAGACGGCTGATCCATTCTTGTAGCGGAATGATCTCAAAGGTCTCTGAGAAAGAAGTCTCAAGGTGAGCTTTGAGACCGGGTAGGGTATCTATCCAGCTAGGTGTTCGAGGGTTGAGGAGGTTGTAGTAATTCTCCGCTCCTACCACTGGGTTGACAGGGACAACGAGTTGTCCAATGACTTCGGTTAGGAGATCAATGGGGATCCAGTCCAAAATGCTTGCAGAACCGAGATCTAGTGGCAGAGCTCGCAAATGCGCTGAAGCATCGATGATCTGAAGTGTTTTGTTAGTTAGACAGTAAATTATGCACCGTGAGTGAAGACTTACAGCTGGAACCCAATCACGTCGAGTCCATATGCTACCCTCGCCAATAGTCTTGACCGGACCAGCGACTTGGCCAACTCGTAGAACCGAAAGACTCAATACACCAGCTCGCGCAGCCTTGCTGAGGAGATGCTCAGATACAAGCTTAGATGAACCATATCCGTTGATCGGTGCATCGAATCGGGGAATGCTTGCTTCTGGTACTGGACCTAAGAGGTCAGACGGCCAGTTCATGGCAGCACTGATAGACGATACGAAGAAGAAGCGGATCTTGTGACGAGTCTCTCGGCATATGTCAACAAGACTCTTGAGACCAATGAACTGAGGCTCGAAGGAGGAGAGAGGGAGATTGAAGTTGACCTCCCAAGCGTTATCTACAACCATGGTCAGCTTCTAGTAATTTGTTATATGAGTTACCGGACTTACGTATGATAGCAGTGGCTTCGTTCTTGATCTCTTCGAGATCAGCCTGCCCCAAACCGAGGTTCTCTGAGGCGACGTCATAGCGAACAAACTTGGCCTTGCTTTGCCAGTTTGATGAGAGGCCCTTGGATTTGGCCGAGTCTACTTGACGTTGGAAGGCATCCGCGCTGCGGTTCAAACACCAGACCTTGGCAACCTTGTCGTTGTTGCAAAGAACATCAAGCAGATACGAACCAATCTCTCCAGTTGTACCTGTAAGAACAATATGCTCCTTCGCCTCGCGGGGTGATTCGAAAGCCTGAGCGTACTTGGCAAGCATCTCCCGAGTAAATTCGCTATGATGAACCTTGTCCTGAGGCCCATGTTCAAGATGAGACCAAACGGATTTGGCAAGCTGAGAGATTGTTGGGTTGGTATAGATAGTGCCCGCCTCTACCTCTAGGGGCTGATCAAAAGCAGAACTGAGAAGCCCAGCAAGTCGGATTACATGCAACGAGTCAAAGCCTCTGGTGAAGATGTTGTCATCATCCATAAGGTCAACCAATCCAGAAACTGTCTCAATTGCTTCTCGAATACCGGCACGAACAACATCTTCCGTGGTTCCGTTGATGTGAACAGAAGGCTTACCGTGGGTAGACCTGTCGTAAATAGCGTTGATGTCGGCAGTGAATGCTTTCTCTGTTTCATTGCGAGCGAGGGTCCCCTTAGGAGTACGAGGAAACGGAGTTCGAACGATCTTGACAAAGTCACGGTGAATCTGAGCGAACGCTGGGAGAGACTTGTTAACTTCTTCAAATGTTGGCCAGACGTTGTCGGTGATGATGTCGTCTGACTTGTCGATGCTGCCTTCGTCAGGGTACAAGAGCGCAGCAGTTTGGAACCGGCCACGACCAGTGAGGTAAGCAGCAGCGATCCATGGATGGCTGATAAGCTTTCCTTCAGCTGCAAGAGGGTTGAACTTTTCTCCGTTGGAGAGGATGATCAGATCATCGCGTCGCATCTCGTATTTCCAGAGATCAGGATGTTTCGGATGTCGTGAGTACAAGTCCTTCGTCTCCCAGATATCGAGTTCAGGAAACGTCTTGAAGACAGGTTGAGTTGCAGAGAGTTTAGGGTTCTGAACAAACACCAGCTCAGACAGGTCTTCAGAGTAAGGACGCATCTCGACACCTGTTCTTGGGTGGAAGTAGTAGTAAGCCCACTCATCAGGATGCGTTACAACAGATGCAAGCCACTGGCCCTCCGTCATACCCATGGTTTGCATGATGGGTACACGCGGGTGAATCAAGTCGCCGACGGACTGAGGAATAGGCCCCCCAGCTGATGTGATGAACTTGAGTTTCGAGAGCTTTTCAAGCACACGGGGAGACTTGGAGATATCCTGTAGGACACTAGGCGAGATAAAGGCTGAGTCGAGGGAGATGTGGTCAAGTGCGTCTTCTATAACGTGCTGCATGATCGGTCCTACAGAGGGGAGCACAACGGTCCAGTTGAAGAAGACGGCCGAGTACAGACCGAGACAGATTCCAGCAACCTAGATACACCCTGCTCAGAACCTATCTTCAGATACAAGAATAGGATAACTTACATGGAAGAGAGGCATAGCACACAGCTGCCTTGTGCCAGTCCACTCGACGCCAGTCGGTCTCTTCCCGTTCGTAGGCTCCATCAGGTGGAAGCCATCAACCGTGGCGGCCGTCTCGAGATAAACTGGGACCAATTTGGGCAGGCCCGTAGAACCAGAGGTGTGAAGCAGTGCAAGAACATCTGACTTTCCTTCATTCCAGGATTTCTGGTAAACATAGGGCTTGACGGGTGTTGGATCTAGGAGCAGAGCTAATTCAGGGGCTTCAACACTTGGGATCTGGAGATCTTGGAGAAATCCATGGTGGTCCAAACCAGATGAGGCGATCCAAAACTCGCAGCCAGACTGTTTGATCAGTGATACGTGTCCTTCAACACTATTGCGTGGCGATGAGAGTAACAGCTAATCAGTTAGATACTACATAAAACGGATTATAACATGCATGGGATCTTACTCTATGTCCCAGCTTTGTGGAAGCAATCATCATGATAAAGTATCTCAGGTCATCTGGAGCCCATCAGTAGCTGCCAATAACAGAAAAGCAAAGCCAACTTACTTTGGCCAATGTACGCAATTGTCTTAGGCCCCGCTGGCGATCCAAGTTGGGAGTCGAGCCACCCGCAGAGTCGGTTGATGGAGTTGGCAAAGATCTTGGTAGTGACTTCATCATATCCTTGTGAAGGTTGACCGTTGCGGGGAGTGTAGAAAAGCACCCGATCAGGCTCGTCCCGTGCTATCTCGTCGATTACAACGGGGAGCAGCCTGTGGCCGTACGCAGGCAAGTGGGAGATTGAACCCATGGCGTTGGCAGGATACTTTGCAAGAGATGAGAGAGAAGATAATGCTTGCTTTGCTATCTTCTGCATAGAGATATCGAACTGAGATTGACAGCTATGCAGGGTCTAGCTTCAACACGATACTAATCGAGCCAGAAACATGCCTTGGGCCTTATCTTACTTGTACAATCCCTTCTTCTACGTGTTGCAGTTTGACGAATGCTACGCTTGAGTTGAACTCGGACCTCGTTTGCAAACCGAGGTTGTTGATATGCATGTTACTTAACAAGCAACCGAACGGAACCTTTTCTCGGCCATATTCCGCGATCTTCCAATAGCTTGAATCCATCGTATTCATGCTTCGCATCAGCATAAGTTGCATCATCACGAAGATGAATGCGATTGGTCATCGGAAGCTTTTGCGGGGACCGGACCGGAGCTGACGTGCATGAGGATCCATGGGGAAGTGTCCGATTGCTCCACTCGGCCGCGTTCGGTAACGGAGCCGGACTGAAGATCGCGGCCGATCTGAGGATACGAAATTTCGTTTGAGCCGAGTAAAGGCCTTTGAACTGAATCTAAAATGTGTGTCATATTAAAGACCTGTCTCGAACGATATTCTCCTTTGACCAGGACAACACTAGCAAGCTTTTTCTTTCTCTTTCTTGTGCTTCAAACCTTTAGCAAAAGTAATTCGAAATGGCGGAACAAGTCTTTCAGAACTTTGAGACCCTTCAGCTCCACGCTGGGTACGGCTCCCGTGGACATCGTCTCATCAAAAGCTAACATGCCGCAGTTACACACCGGACCCTCACACAAGGTCCACTGCTGTTCCCATCTATGCAACATCTGTGAGTCTTGCCCAAACCAAAGCTTCAACAGACTCAGCAACTAACTCTGACTCAGAGCTACACTTTCAACGACTCTGCTCATGGAGCGCGTCTCTTCGGTCTCAAGGAGCTCGGCAACATCTATAGTCGTCTTATGAACGTAAGCAACACCAAATAGCTCTCAAGTTCATAAACTCACTTATCCCTTCAGCCGACTGTTGATGTCTTCGAAAAGCGAATCGCTGCCCTAGAAGGCGGCATTGCCGCTGCTGCCACTTCTTCCGGTCAAGCCGCCCAGTTTCTGACCATCGCGACTCTCGCCAAGGCCGGCGATAACATCGTTGCCAGCTCGCATTTGTACGGTGGCACATACAACCAGCTCAACGTGCTGCTTCCTCGATTTGGTATCAAGACCAAGTTCGTGCGAAGTGGGAAGCTTGAGGATTATGCCGCTGCTATTGATGATCAGACCCGTGCCATCTATGTCGAGAGTATGAGTAACCCTGACTACGTCGTGCCTGACTTTGAGGGCATCGCTAAGATCGCTCATGAGCACGGTATTCCCCTTGTTGTAAGTTCGTCGTTCCTATTTCGTTGAACAGAACTGACTGGGTAAGGTCGACAACACACTAGGCGCAGGTGGCTACTATATCCGTCCCATCGAACACGGCGCTGATATCGTTGTCCACTCTGCCACCAAGTGGATTGGCGGTCACGGTACTACCATCGGTGGAGTTATTGTGGACAGCGGCCGCTTTAACTGGAACAAGCACTCGGACCGCTTCCCCGAGATGGTTGACCCCTCGCCTTCGTATCATGGCCTCAAGTACTGGGAGGCTTTCGGTCCTGCTACTTTCATCACCCGAATCCGCGTTGAGATGCTTCGAGACATCGGCGCTTGTCTCAGCCCCTTCTCCGCACAGCAACTCCTCCTCGGTATCGAAACCCTCGGTCTTCGAGCTGAGCGCCATGCGCAAAACACGGAAAAGTTGGCCAAGTACTTTGAGTCCAGCCCTAATGTGAGCTGGGTCCTCTGGCCAGGCTCCGAGTCTCACCCGACATACGTTCAGGCCAAAAAGTATCTCACACGAGGATTCGGCGCTATGCTGAGTATCGGAGTTAAGGGAGATGCTTCAGCTGGAAGCAAGGTTGTAGATGGTCTCAAGCTCGTGTCTAACCTTGCCAACGTCGGTGATGCCAAGAGTCTTGCTATTCACCCCTGGTCGACCACACATGAGCAGCTGTCTGAGGATGAGAGGCTGGCTTCTGGTGTGACAGAGGATATGATTCGTATCTCGGTTGGCATTGAGCATGTTGATGACATCATTGCCGATTTCGAGCAATCCTTCCAGAAGGCTTATGGATCTTGAGCCTTAGGGTGGTTTAGGTGAACCTTGCGGTTAGCTAGATAGAAAAGTGGCGGAAAAGGTTGCTATATATATATATTCCAATGTGAATACTTCTCGTTGAGGGCATTTCTCGTAACTACAATCATATGATGTTCGATTCAAATGATGTCATGCAATCAATTCTTCAATTAATATCCAACTATAGGTACTCATCGGACTACGATTGGCACTGCTATCTTCCGAATCGAGACCCGCGGCCGCTGGAGCTTTACCTCCCAGCCAGACTGTTGGAGACTGCCCAAGATTGCTTGGAGGAACCGTCACTTTGTCCAAGGGACTTGTTGGTTGGAAGAGGTGCAAAGGGCAGGAAGAGCTGGATTAGGTCGCATACCTTTTGGGTATACCTCAAGCGCGAGAATAAGTCTAGTCCCTTTGTTCTAATGTGGCATCCCAGATGCCTTAGAAGTGATTGCTAAGATAAAGTGTTTGAGGGAATCTTGTTTCGCTCGTTTATCCTTCCGAGCATCAATTATCTACTAATTGTTAGAAACAACAAAAACCACATTGGCATGGTTGCCGCCTCCACCTCTCTTCTCAATCGTATAACTAGACGATTCCACCTCGTATCCGTACTCATTCGATCCTGCATATGGGACATCATATTCCAGCTTGACCTTTGGCCCACCATTGCCAATCCTCCAGTTCATCCAACCCTCGCATCCAGTCAGATATCCATGCGACTCCAACATCCAACGCCCTTTGGTACGAGGCTCAATGTCATCAGGTGCCGTGATCTTTCGTCTGCCGTGCTCCAGTCCGGAGTCATCCCAGTATAGTGTTTGGTTGGTGTTGTTGACGAGGGTGATGCCCACGCTGCGAGGCGCGTCAGAGCCTGTGTTGGCGAGATGGGTATCGATACCCCACATGGCAGTACCCCAGTCGTTCTTGTTGTAGGCAGTCATGATTGTATTGGTGTTTTGGTCTGGTGGAAGAGATGAACAGAAAGCGAAGCCGCGAACTTCTGAGGTAGTATAATGGTAGTAAGAATAATGGGGAGACTGGGACACTCGGGAAACTTGGAAGGAAGAGCGACGCCCAGTCGGTTTAAATACATGTTCATCACTCTATCTATCAGCTTCACGTATGTATTGTAAAAAGTCCAGACTGTCGTCTCAGCTAACCACTCTAGCGAAAAACAAACGAGGAGGCGCTGCTACGTGGCAACAGAAGCAGTTTTGGTACACTATCAGCTGGTTATTAGGAAGCTATAGGTGTAATATATGGAAGCTATTCCCATTTCTGCCGCACATGATCTGACCACACCGCGTGGCTTAGAACTATGTTGTTGTTAAGGCGGGCGCTAACACATGACTACTAGCTTTCGACTGGTCTGGAGCTGACTATTGTCTCTGGCCTGGTCAGAAGTCAGTAGCTAGCGCCATATTTCAGCTTGGCTTTTCCAAGCCAGACAGAAAGACTTTTAGGCTGAATGCGATTCTACAGAACGGCCTCGTTGATCTGACCTCTGCGAAAATCCGTCGTTGCGTTGCGTCTACGCACTTCATTCCAGGTTCACTACTCTCAAGCCTCCGCAGTTTGGCTGGGGTACATCCGAGGACCCAATGCAAAGAGTGGCCGGAGATCCGCCCACTCACTGTAAATTTGGGCAGCCGAAGGCACAAAACAGATTCCGATGATTCTTGCATCAGTAAGGTTCGGCCAATCGGAAGACGAAATGAATTCACAAAAGAAATAACACCAACTAAAACTTGACTACACAAGGCGCCAAGTTCAATGTAAAGATTGAATCCTTCCGGCATGTCCTGCAGCGATACGGATACGTATGGGTTTTTCGGGCGTTATATTAGGTCATAGGTTCGGAAGGCCTGAAAGGCTCCGAGATGGCCGCTGCAGTACATCCCCCACTAAGCCTCCACTGCCAGGGACAGTACACCCCAGGTTTACAGGGTTGCGAGACAATTGAGCATTATAACAGAGGCACGATGAAAAGACCGATCGCAGCATGATCGAGTTGATGAACCAGTAACAGCAATATTGTCATTTATCTCCTGTTTCTTTACATTCACAAACATGGGCGGTGAAGTCTCAAACAAGACCTGGGTCTTCAAGCAGTCGCCCTCAGGCCTACCAGAGCCCGGCGTCCATACCGCTTTCGAGGACCGGCCCTTGAGCCTAGTCGCACCACCCGGCGGTCTCGTCATCAAGCTCCTCACAGCTGGTCTTGATCCCCATCAGAGAGACCGCATGCGAGGAGCTGGCAATGTCGACTACGTCCCTGGCTATGAGGTCAACGAGCCCATTACCAACTTCTCAATTGCAAAGGTCATCCGCTCAGACAACGATGCTTTTGAAGAGGGCAGCTTGATTGCTGGTAGTCTTCCTATCGCCGAATACGGCATCATTCCTAAAGAGCTCATTGACGCGAGAGCTATGGCGTCACCGCTTGTTTGGAAGGTCTCCAACGACTACAACCTTGATGTCAAGCATTACGTTGGCACTCTTGGTCTGGCTGGCATGACAGCTTGGAACTCCTTCTACGGTCTCGTCAAGCCTGTCAAGGGCGAGACCATCTGGGTCAACGCTGCATCAAGCTCTGTTGGTGAAGTTGTCGTTCAGCTGGCCAAGATCGAAGGCATGAGGGTTATTGCAAGTGTGAGCTCTGACGACAAGCTTGACTACGTGGTCAATGAGCTTGGCGCAGATGTTGGCTTCAACTACCGAAAAGAGCCTGTTGGTAAAGCCCTCAAGCGTCTTGCGCCAGATGGACTAGACGTTGTGTTTGAAAACGTCGGCGGCGATCATTTCCAAGCTGCCATCGAAAACATGAAGTGGTTCGGCCGCATCATCAGCTGCGGAACAGTAAGTGATCATCCCCAGTCATCCCGTTCAACTCGCTCACACTATCTAGGCATCTCAGTACAACAAGCCCGTTGAGGAACAATACGGCGTCACCAACATATCCGAGATCTTCCGCCGACGCATCAAGATCCAGGGCTTCATCTTCTGGGATGACAACATCTACACTGACAACATTGAGAACTTCAAGGCTACTATGCCAAAGTGGGTCTCGGAGGGGAAGATCAAGTCGCGGTATACTCAGTTTGAGGGCATTGAGCAGGCTGACAAGGCGTTTTTGTCCATGTTTACTGGTGGAAGCCATGGTAAGACGGTGCTTAAGATTAGCGACCCTTAGATGGGATGCGAGCGGTACTGGCACGAAGAAACGCAATGGCAGTAGTTATTATGAATCTCTATTTTTAAATGAAAAGTAATATGCCTTTGTACCCAAGTTCAACCCCTCTCACAAGAGACTGGCTGCGACTTCTCATTCCCAAGGGTGTATGTTCATCTTGATCCCGGCTCCATCTCGATATTTATCCAGTGCCTTGTTCACGGCATCTGCATCCAAACCCTTAATAACCTCGAAGCTACTGGGGCCAAGTTTCCCCTCCTTGTACCAACGAGGAACCTCCTCCCAGAATTTCATCGTCAGCTCCGGGTGGATCGGGGATACACCAAACGCAAAGCGCCGCTCGTATCCAGCAGACTTGGACCCTATTCGAGCAGTGTCAAGGTCTCCTACCGGTCGACGAAGAGTAACTAAAGTGCCTTTTTCCTTGTTTGACAGCGCCGCGACGCCGAGCTCCTGGTCCAAGCCGGCATTGACCGTGTCGACAGCGTAGATCAGCTCATCTCCTGTGATAGCGCGAATTTGGTCCAGGGCATCTGGAGCTCTTCGATCGATGACATGAGTAGCTCCGATGGCCTTGAGGTTTGCTTCGTTTTTGCTTCCAGCGACGACGATGATCTGACCTATTCCTGCCAACCTTGCAAGCTCAACGACAGCTCGTCCAGTGTTGGAGCCGCCTCCGATAACGAGAAGGCTGACGCTAGAATAGTCAAACGACTTGGCCTCAGGTGCGAAAGGAGCGGGAAGTCCATGACCGGAGGGGGCAAACAGGGCAATAAATGCAGCCAAAACGATGACTGGAATTGTTGATGCGTCGTCGTCGGTCAGTCCACTGCCTGCAACTCTGCCTACGAACCTTGCATCAACAAGGGCATATTGCTGCGCAGCGTTGAAGTCATTGTTGAAGCCCCCTTCGGCATACGTGTGACCAAAAACATGCTCTCCAACTGTGAACTTGACAGAGTGTTCTCCGTTTCCGAGAGTCACTATTTCTCCGACGATGTCGCTAGCAATGACATATGGCATGCTGGTAACAAACAGGCCATCATCGCGAGTTCTCTGGTCGTGAGGGTTTACTAAGATTTGGTCAGTTTCGCGCCCTATCCATGGCTGCGCATATCTTAGGACTTACGGCCAGCGACAAGGACCTTCACCAGTAGTTGGTTCTCACCAGGCTCTGGGATTGTCCGTTCGCCCAAGGTTAACGGCTTGCCCACCTCCTCAAGTAAAAGAGCTTTCTGAGACATTGTTCTTTGTGTATTCAGATTTGTTGAATAAGGATGGGAAAAGAAACAGAGGACAATGGTGAATTTATACAAGAATAGCATTGCTCATAGTTCACTAATGGCATACTCTGTCACGCCATCGTAACCTAGAAAGTGTTGTTATCTTACTAATTCGCATACCATCTAACAGCTGATAGATACTCTGGAAAGTTTTGATTCCCTGTTCTATTAATGGCGTGAATGCTGAATCTGCATATCTAGGCCACGTCTATTTTCGGCCTTGATTGATAAGCGTGCAATGGTAATAGAACAGACTTCAACTTGCACTCGGTTTTAGTAAGCAACCCCGAAAATGAGGCGGCGTAATCCATTGCCGGAGATGTTCACTAATCACATATGCGCATGACATTACTGGGTTTAAACCGGTTGTTGAATATATCTTAGCTTCTGATAAATATAAAATAACAAAAGCATATATATTAAAGCCAAATAATCTATGCCTAGAGCGAACGGAACAACTGAGGGTGAACATCCTGCTGCTGTCAGCACTTGTACGAATATGGAATGTAAGATCATTCTCGTATTGTATAAAATAGCAGGGTCTTTATTTACACAACCGAAAGCTTAGTGGTCTATCCTTAATGCCAAGACTTCTGCCTAATGGGCTAAATCACAAAGTTAAACAATAATTTGTAGCAATCCTACGGCACAGCAGAGCTGTGTAACATGGCTCCAAATCACAGTAGGAATTATCCAACTTGAAACTATCATTAACAATTAAACCACTATTCTACTACATCTCCTACCATTACTATCCATGTTGTTGGACGAACTTGATCTGCCGCTAGTTGATGTTGTAGTCGTCGATCGATTAGCTATCGCCGACTTTAACGAATCTAACATCCTGCCCCAGGATGAGGCCACCTTGAAGAGAATACGTGATTGGCTCAGACCTACCAAGTATGAAGGAGATGGTAGCGAGCTGGAGAAGCATACTGGCTCTCATTTGGAGGGTACTAGCCAGTGGCTCTTCGACTCGCCTATCTTTCAACAATGGCATCATGGCCGTGATGATGGGATTCTGTGGATTCGCGGTGTTCCCGGCACGGGCAAATCCGTCCTTGCCTCGAGACTCATCCACCAGCTGTCATCCGAAGAATGCCCCATTCTGTACTTTTTCTTCCGCCATACCATCCAATCCAACCATCGCCCCGAATCTGCCCTCCGCGACTGGCTTGCTCAGGCCTTGCCATTCAGTCCTCCTTTGCAACTTGCCTTGAAAAGTCTAATCTTCAGGCCCATCTGTCTCGACTTTGTGGACGATCTGTCCTTGGTTGAGCTTTGGCATCTCGTTCGACTTTCCCTGAGAGGCATGGCCAAGGTCTACTGCGTTGTCGATGCTCTGGATGAGATGGACAGCAACACCTTGGAAACTTTCTTGCAGTTGATTGACCAACTGGGCAACATGCACCCTGATAGAATCAAGCTCATCCTTACGAGCCGACCTATCCCGACGATCGAGAAGATGGTGCGAAATTTGAGGCTTCTGGATATTCGTCTAGATAAAAAAGCCATCAATCCTGATATCTTGACCTATCTTGAACACCGACTCGCTGCCTCCAAGCTATCGCCTGAGACCAGAGTTGCAGTCAAGGATGCAGTTTTCCAGAAAGCGGATGGGTTGTTTCTATATGCCAAGTTGACCATGGACAAAATAGTTGGGCTGCAGAACGAATCTGAAGCGGAAATACTCGAGAGCATTGAAAAGATGCCCGTCAATCTATCAGTCATTTATAAGAACCTCCTGAGGGAGCATATGGACCGTACCGGGCTCCCAGAAGGACTGCAAATGCTGGTGTTGAAACTTGTCACTCATGCCACTCGACCCTTGCGTCTTCTTGAGATATCCGACTGCATCAAAGAGACCCAGCCCCAATATGGCCAAGACACCGGAACTATCAAGAACTATGTTCGGACTTGCTGCGGACCATTACTGGAGATCCTCCCCGACGAAACTGTCCGCGTTGTCCATCATTCACTGACAGAATATCTCTTCGGACTTACTCGATCTTCAGATGATGACGAGATCCCTGTGGTTGAGCCTGGCCCGACGCACAATCTTTTCGCAAACCTCTGTCTATCATACCTTCAATCAGGCCATCTGGACAAGATTAATTATCAGGACCATGGTTGCAGTATTGAAATCTATGAAGCAATGAACCAAGATTGGCCGCCTTTTATGAAGTACGCGATCAATAACTGGCATGTTCACACTAGGGAGGCTGCCAGGCGAGATTTTCCACAGCAGGAAACAAACGACAGCATCTTTTCAATGCTCATGATCCCGAAACATGCTGCGCTACTTGCCACCTTGGCAGAGAAACCTCGTATTGCAAATATTTTCCAGAGACAACTAGACCCGGAAGCGCCCCTTGAAACTGAAGTTCTAAGTTTCTCCATAAAATTAAAGTTGATTAGTTTTATTGGCAGTTTACTTGAACGATGTGGTGGAGAAGCACTCAGGTTGAATGGATATGTCATGACTGAACCCCCACTGCACCAGGCTGTGGAGGACGGAAGTCTAGACATTGCCCACTTGCTCATCAAGTATGGCGCAGAACTGGACGAACACAACAGACAGGGATGCACGCCACTTCACAAAGCGTTACGGGGAGGCGCCAGAACAAAAGGCTACCCGCGTGCCGCTATCGTCGAGAGCCTACTCGAAGCTGGCGCCGATCCGTGGAAGGCACTGGAGGAAGGCAAAATAGGATATACTATGGGTTCACCAATTCAGTCGACCTTTCGAACCTGCGATAAGACAGTTGCCAAGCTGTTCCTACCGTATATCAAGACTCAAAAGGAGGCGAAAATGGCCATGGATTGGGTTATCAATGGCTCCAAGGATCTAGAGGTGATGAGATTGATCTTAGACCTTGGCCTGGCAGATATCAACGACAATGATGACTCTCCAACGCCTTTGTTCCAGGCATGCAAGCAGGTCGATCCCATGATGGTCTCTATGCTATTGGAAGCCGGTGCAAGTCCAAACATCTGCCAATGGGTCCCGGGGCCCCTGAGGATTTATGATTCGCAGAACAGACTTGTGGTTAATAGCTTAGATCAGCGCAGAGAACGTGGGCCTCGCGATGGAATGGCAGGACCCAATGCTCTACACGCTTTGGCAGCACCTGACTATGCATCGGAAGATGCACCTGATGACGCTATCAGAGAGTGTTTCCGATTAGTTGTCGACGCAGGTGCCGATGTCAACAATGTCGATAGCTTAGGGAATACGCCACTTCATCGAGCAACATTCCCTCTGATGGCAGAGCTTCTTCTCGAAGCTGGAGCGGACACGACGGCGGTTAACCGTTATAACAAGACGCCGCTTCATAGCTCCCAAGATGTTGCGGTCATGAAGATGATACTCAACAAGACGGATATCAACATCAGGGATCGAGAGAGCAAAATCGTGTTTTTCCGGTTGCTAGAGGGGACATATGCCAGACGAGGCAGAGAAGTATCGCCTTTGGAAGGTGCTCTGCAGCTTCTTGATCTTGGGGTTGAGGCTCGTCTCGTCGACAGTGAGGGTAACACTGCGTTGCATCATTTGGCCTCCACCGAGCAAGGCATAACTAGTCCCGAAGGAATGCGTCTAGTCGAGAGATTAATGCAAGAAGGGCTAGATCCGAACCTTCACAACGCAATGGGTGAGGCCGCTGTTCATAGGCTGGCTGTGCTGGGTAAAACTTCCAGGATCGTTTGGCCTGCCTGTTTGAGGACATTTTTCAAGCTTACCAAAGCCGACATCAACGCTGTGGATAGCAAGGGTCAAACACTCCTCTTCAGCAGTATTGAAAGTTTTGATGGCAACCTGCAAGAGTTGGTGTGGGACTATGTAGGACGTGCTAGAATTGCGTCTCGCAATGTAACGACAAGCACAGATACTGGAAATGACGGGAGCTTCATTTCTGTCATGGCCGATCTAGGGGCACGATTCGATGTTGTGGACCAGAAAGGGCGGACATTACTGCACGCTGCGGTTGGAAACTGTCGCGATGGCAAGGGTGTCAATGTTTTACGCCGCCTTGTTGAGCTTGGAGCTGATCCCCAGAAGACTGATCTCGAGGGAAACACAATATGGCATGAGGTAATCCCGAAATATGCGAAAAAGGCCCACGAGTACAGGTCACCCTCACCCTCACTGGAAACTCTACAAAGCATTACAGCTATGGGGATCGATCCAAAACAAGCCAACAATCAAGGAATCACGCCATTTCATATCCTCTGCGAGTACAATCAGCCAGCCTCCAAACCCGTCTTGTTTGAATATCTTCTGCAACAGATTGGAGGAGATGTCAACATCAAAGACTCCAACGGAGTTACTGCACTTCATATTGTGTCGACCTACTCCAGCGACTTCACAATGAGGCTTCTCGAGCTCGGTGCGGATGCAACTCTGGTTACGAAGGAGGGGATGAATGTCTTTCATCTCGCAGCCCGCTGTCGACAGAGCAATACCGTCGGTCTTCTTTTGGACTGGCTCAGAGAACGAACAGCCAAAGAAGAGCTACAGAACCTACTCAACCTCAAAGACGACCGTGGTCGGGCCCCGCTGTACTACGCTTGTGCCTCTGGCTGCTTCCGGTCCGTCGAGCTTCTCGTCAGTGCAGGTGCGGTCGTCGAGATGGAGATGGAGATGTACGAAGGCTCTGCACTGAGTGGCTGTGCTCATATTGAAGAAGAGGCTAAGAACTGGCCGACCGTTCACTCACCGGCTTATATTCCTCGTTCTGGTGGCGTCCTAATTGATGATAAGAAACGGCCCAACAATGTACTAATCGAGGGGCGGCTTCAGGAGGTGTTGGATCTCGTCATTGACAATGCCGCTGCACCAAACTGGTCTCTCATTGATATGGCCACCGCTGCAGCTATTGAAATGGCTACAGCTGAGCATCTACAGCCGTGTGAAAAAAGCCTCCATTCGTATTATCCAGACCACGATTACACCGTGGAGTGCCTCGTACAAGCGAGAAAGGCTTTGGGGGTTGAAGGCGACCTTCCGTGCACACCCGAGCTTCAGCAGTGCTTTCAACGACGAGAAGAGGTTCTGAAGGATGTCTCTGTCGAGAAGGAATGTAACTGCGGAAATTGCTACAAATTTCCGTGGCACATAGACTTCCTCAAGAAACAGAAGTGCTATGACGCTATTCCCAACTACCTCAACAAGGTTTCCCCCGAACCCGAGGACTTGCACCCTGTTCTTGTCAACCTCGCAAAAGAGGGCATGTCGAGGATTCTTGATACCTTCCTTACACCAAAAACAATTTCGAGCCTTGGGAGGACCAAGTATGAGAGCCTATCTCCACTGATGCGTGCTGCCTGTGAATCTACAGAGCCCAACATGCCAGTGATCAGGCTTTTAGTGTCAAAGGGTTTTGAACTAGGTGAATCGAAGGCACCAGAATGCAGCTTTCTCCATGTTTTATCCCGAGGGGGGCAACATCCTTGGTGGCATGCTGGCGAGGCACTTCCGTACATGATCAAGCAAGGCGCGTACCTGGAAACCAGGGACAAAGACGGACTCACGCCCCTTAACGCCAGTTTGGACAACATAGACAAGCCTGCGTGGAGCCCTAAGATTACAGAGATGCTTCTGCAGGCTGGTGCAGATCCGAACAGCATGGACGATGAAGGCAAATCTTGTCTTGGGCGTGCTATTGGTAACAAAGCTGTCTTCAAGATGCTTGCTCACCATGGGGCCATCATCGACCCCTCACTACTCACTTCCGCGATTGTCACCAAAGATGTTGGTCTGGTAGAGATGATACTGTCCTCTGGTGCAGATCCAAATGTCCGCAGTCCACCAAGCCCCTCCCCAGATGAAGAGGGGCGGGGACCGCAAATGGGAGAGTACAAATCTGCATCCCTACACGAGATATACCCACTCGATATGGCGATTAGCCAGATCAATCGTGAGACCGAGACCGAGGTCGACAGTGAGCCTTATATTCGTATGATTGAGATGTTGCTCAAGTATGGCGCTGATCCAAATGCTCGCTTCAATCACACAACAGTGGCGCATAAGATACTGGGAAAGGATGCCGATTCCAGTCTTCCTATGCCGTTTAGAATCCTTGCCAACCCCAGGGCTGCTCAGAGCATCCGAAGGAAATATTTAGACATCATTCTCCAGCATCCGACTCTGGACGTCAATTTGAGGGATAGTGCGGGTGTTCCATTGCTTCATGTTGCTTTCGAGGAAGATGATGGAAAGACAGCTCAGATACTGATGAATAGAGGAGCCGACGTCTCTGCAAGAGATGATTTTGGTAGGAATATCTTACACATAGGATCTGCCCTACTTTCCAAGAAGGATTTATTCGATGATATCATAGCTCTTGCACCAGAGCTTTTGGATCAGGCCAACAAAGGCGGCAGAACACCATTACATTGTGCACTTGGCGATAGAGACGAATTTGGATATCTACGGAGGCTAGAAAAAGCCGAAGCGTTTATCCAAATGCTTTTAGCTGCAGGAGCTAACGTTTGTGCAAAAGATGAAAATGGTGACACACCGCTTCATCTTCTTTTGCAGAGGATATGGAGCCTGCTCGTGGACGACGATGGTAGTGAGGTTTGGCAAGGTCCTATACATCCGATAATGGACATATTTCTCTCGAAAGGCGCAGACATCAACGCACGGAACAAAGCGGGCGAGACACCCATCTTCTCTTTCTTCCGCGAGGGTGATCTCCACGTTGACATGCCTAGAGCCTCCTCCGACAAGCGACTCCCAGCTATATGCATACACCACTCTAAATCTAAGAGACAGGCCATGCAAGAAAAACGACCAGTGCTGTGGGCGCTCTTCGAGAAGGCGGGTGTAGACTGGACTACGATTAGCGCAAAGGGCCAGTCTCTACTTCATGCCGTGGCGGGTCACAAAGGGCAACAAAGTTGTTTCACGAGACTGGAAAGGTTCAAGTTTTTGATAGGTAAGGGGCTGGATCCTTTGGTGGAGGATCAGGAGCATCGGACGGCGTTGGATATTGCAGCTGCAAACGGGGCTTGTGAAATTATAGAGTTGTTTAAAATAGAGTAGAGACAATTTTCTATTCTAACAACCGAGTTGGCAGATAGCTGTTCCCCTGTTTAATAAAATACTTTCTGGTTTATGGTTCTCTTCAGCTTACAGCATGCTGATAATAATGCCGAGGTAGTATGTACGAGAAAGTAGGAGAGGAGCTGCTTGAATACAAAGAATCCAACTTGAGACCTTGACACGGGAGCAAATATGTTTAATAAATATCTCATGCCTTGAAAGACTTCACAGCTGTTGGGGTTATTAGCCCATACCAATCGAAAATCGCTAGTCACTAATGTAAGCGCGGAGTATATAATTTCCAGCTTCTGCTTCGTGTCTGAACTTTAAATCTTAGATGGCTAATAGCTTTTTGATTCTGGAACCAATAAGGACAAACTTGCTGTCAAGTGCCCCTGTTCTTCTGGAGATAATTACTTGTTTTGTATATCCAGACGGCAATACCGGCAGACTGGTTCGGCTGTCAGAGCGTCAAAAGCCACTCCGATCTAGCTCATCAATGAAAACCGCCCTTGACTAATAAAGGCCAAAGATTTTCAACAACACACGCTAGGAAGTAGGATATCCCCACATGGTCGGCCTAATATGCTCACTGGGAAACGGCGCCAGATCCTTTGACGAGATGCAGGAATTGCAACTACCTTGTGAAATCGCTCAGCCTCTTTAAGTACGCACTTAAAGATCCCCTGTATTTGCCGTTGCTTCACGAATAGACGTCAAGAACTTATCTATCACGCGATTCGGACATGAGGCCGTGACGTGGTATGTGGAAACGTCATATGCTCTAGTCTCGCCTTAGGGTGCGCCTCCTTGACCTCCAGTTGATGTTGATGTTCACTGCCAAATGCCGGCTGGTATGTTGTGGCGTATAGCAAAGGCCTTAGTGGCTTTGAGCTGCAAAGCTTAAATTGAGCTATTTTATACGCAGCTAGTAAGCTGCTCAAATTGTCGTGACAGGTAAAGCTAGCACCGCACTTTTTACCTCCTTACAGCTTCATCTCTGAAGCGCCCGTCTAAGCATAGACGGGTCATAGTTAGCTTATCTTGGTAATAAACCTACGATGTTTGCCTTATTCCTGGTTGGTCTCTGAAGTTCCAGTCTGCTTAGCGGCTTTACTAACTCCAAGCCTGCAATTTCCCTAGCCTGGCTAGTAGCTCGGGCGAAGTATGTATGACTGGGGTGGCTGTATAATGGCTTAACTCTATTCTAGATCACGTTTAGTGACAAATAAACTCGTCGTCGGGTCAATGGTTACATATTTCAGAGGGATTACCACTTTTGGGGCTGGGAACCTTTCAGTCACCGGCCATTACATTGCAACCTGATCGAACCCAAGATGGAAGAGGGAGATACTCGGGCACCACTCATATTTGGTACTGTCCTAACATTACTGCTACTGACTCTGGGTGTTGTGCTTCTACGTGTCTACACCCGAGCTGTGCTGCTGAAGCAATTCGGTGCCGACGACATTTGGGCTGTACTGTCCATGGTAAGTCCTTCAACACCATGGGCCAGGTGGGGCGCTAAGTATGAGAACAACAGGTTTCTATCGCTTCATGTGCGTTTATCATACTGCTAGGTATGAGTAAATTCCGCTTCACTACGGGTGAGACACTAAATTACCAAAAGGCGTTAAATATGGATTTGGCAGACATCAAATGTTCTTGGCAGAAGAGGATACCAGGAATTGCTTCAAGGTTTGTTTCTGGAAGATTTACCTGCTTACTTGCTAATGCCACTGAAAGACCTTTTACGTTAGCCTCATCCTTTACCTCGTATCCCTGGGTGCGATCAAGACAACGCTCCTCTGTCAATACTACCGCGCATTCGCCACAGACAGGATAAGGACAGTTCTTATCGTTGCTATGGTCTTCGTTTCAGCCTGGAGCATTTCTCAGATCTTCCTTTATATCTTCATTTGCACCCCCATCGCTGCTTTCTGGGACAGAGCTATCCAGGGTAAATGCGTTCCGAGCAGCCCAACGTGGTACATCAGTGCGGCTGGGAACATCGCGACGGATATAATGATTATATCGATTCCCTTGCCCGTGGTGATAAAACTGAAGCTGCCTCGTCAGCAGCGCTTTGTCCTGCTTGGAGTTTTCTGCATCGGCTTTCTGTAAGTCCTCCTGAAGCGTTCTTGGTTTGACGCCCACTACTAATTGTATAAATAGTACTTGTGCTATTTCCATATTTCGAATGTGTCATCTACATAAGCACGAAGACGTCACCTGGGTAAATGTCACGGTGGTGTGTTGGTCATTCGCCGAACTCTGCTGCGGTTTGCTATGCGCTTGCGTCCCGACACTACGACCTTTACTTTCACGATACTTTCCTTCAATGTCCAGCAATAATCGTTGGAGCAAGACATTCGCTATCAATCGGCTACCGGAGCCCGAAATTTCCAACCGTAGCCACGACACCGAGCAACAACACAAACGTCATGGACAGGACGATTTGCGTCAGGATGAGAGCCATCCGATGACGGCGATGAGAATACTGTTAGTTTCTGAGTTCACAGTGACAGAGGAAAGGTAATTGGTGAAGTTAAAACGTGGGGAGAGGGAGAGCGATCACGAGGTTTTATAGGTGTTCTCATGCGTTTTCCAACTCTCGTCCGGTTGAGAAAGCGAGGGCCACGCCAGGCAGATTGCGAGCTACGGATTAGTGTAACACAGCGTCACAAAGTGCACTCTGGCCTTCTCTCAGTACATCATGATATATATGTGTAGTAATATTGCTCACACTGCTCTCATTTTACAGAGCCGCTCTCTGCATAATATCCGGCAAACTCTCATGGAGAAACCCAATCAACAACCAGTTCAACTGACTCCACTCAATCAAGAACGCATCATGTCCATCATCACTAACAATCTCTCTCAATTTCGCATTCGGCACAGCTCGTGTAATCTGCTCTTGCTCCGCAAGCGTGTACAGCCCATCACTTCGTATTCCCAGCACAAGCGTGGGCTGCTCAATCAGTGACAGCGCTTCCGTAATGGTCCGTGTTCGGCCGCGGGCCAGGTCGTGAGTGTCGAGCTTGTTGG
Organism: Fusarium lyarnte (nom. inval.); assembly: GCA_014898885.1. Taxonomy (NCBI): domain Eukaryota; kingdom Fungi; phylum Ascomycota; class Sordariomycetes; order Hypocreales; family Nectriaceae; genus Fusarium; species Fusarium lyarnte (nom. inval.). The sequence continues at coordinate 28,174 of JAAVUB010000358.1, forward strand.
TGAGGGCGATGTAGCAGTTGCTGTCGAAGCGGTCGGAGAACTTCTTGGCTTGGTAGCGGAGGTAGGATTGAGCGGCGAAGTTGGAGTCGGCGCGGTCGAATGCAACGGGGGTTTCGTCTGCCCCTCCTTGGCTGTGGATGGGTGCCCCATTGTTTGGTAATGTCTTGTTCTCTTGTTTTTGTGTCTTGAACATGGTATTAGACTCAACCTTCTCACGAGAATTGGGCGCTCACCTTCTTCTTATTTCCCGTATCACGCCCAAATCGCCTCTCAAGAGAGTCCCGACTTCGGTACGTCAACAATGCCGTCATACGAGCTGCTTCCAGGCCAAGAACTGGAGGATCATCGAACCCGTAACGACCATTCTTGTACTTAACATCGCTCCGAATAGCATGACGCTGTGCTTCGCCCCAGCCAATGGCCCATGCACTTTGATGGCTTGACGTTGCAGCTGGGACGATGCAACGAACGTAGTCTTTTCCAAAGAACGCCCATTCAAGAACATGCATACCACCCATAGAGCCGCCAATGACAGCTGCGACTTTGCGAACTCCGAGCTCGTCTAGAACCAGCTTGTGAAGTCTGCGATTACTTAGCTAGACGACTGTGGCAGTTTCAACAGATATCACTCACCGAACATCATCTCGGATGGTTGTTGACGGGAAGTCGGCTCCGTACCATCCCTCCGAGTAGTCTCCGTTTTTGGCTGTCACAGGACTGGCGGTTCCATACGGGCTTCCGAGACTGTTCATGCAGATGACAAAGAACTTGTCTGTATCAAATGCCTTTCCAGGTCCAAGAAGCGGACCCCACCAGTCACTGACGTCTGCGCTCCCAGACAACGCATGGCAAATAATCATGACATTATTGGCCTTTGGTGATAGCTTGCCCCAACTCATATATGCAACTGGAACATTTCGCATCTCAACGCCGGATTCGAGTGTGAAGTTGGGGATCGTGATGATTTCTCGTCCGGGGACATGATCCGAGAATGGATTGACGGGTCTGGGAGCACTCTTCTCTGTGTTGAGTTAGCACTGCACCACCCTATTGTTAAACATAATTTGATGTCTCACCGTATGGTATACCCTTACCAAGGCCATCAGGAAAGGGCGTTGGCAACGCTGGTGCCGTCGTTGTCGTCGTCATTCTTCGTCGTGATGCCGTGAACAAATCGCTAGAGATGATACGAGGAATTCTTTGGGAACGAGCAAGAATATGTTGATGAAGCACCCTCAGGGTCTGGCGCTGGTTCATCGGAAAAGATTGCTTAGTCAGAGCGTAAAGAGCGATAACATCAGGTGCTAGGATGCACACCACAGCAACAGCGTCGGGGCAGCCAAACTTCAAGAATTTGTCAATTTTTCGTGTCAAAGGCGTAATCTAATCTCATATTCGTAAGAGATAACCCCGTGTAAGTAACTACCCGTGTTATTCTCGAACCTCCGAAGTGGCCAGCACAACCTCCGATCCTTCGATCCACTTCTGCAAAGCTTCCGTACATCTTCCGATCGACGGAACAAGCTTCTGGAAACCTCTCAGTGGCCCGATATAGATTAATCCCTGTATTTATGGCGCCGGTCACCCCGTCCGTATCAAGCTTATCAATACGGTTGCCTTGCAGGTCTTGACAAGGCGGTCCGAGTGGTTCGGATGGTATGCATCACATACCGCTAGGTCCCTGGTGAAACAGCGTAGAACAACTTGACGGAGAATAACCCGAGTTCTGCAGTCTCTTGCAGCTTGCACGTCTAGAAAAGGCCGGACGAAAGGAAGAGAATCTTAATAAAAAGGTTGCCTTGGCGAAGGTCTAAAACATTCTCAATTACAGCAACCCATCAACATCCATCTCATTTCACAACTCCGACTCTAAGCATCCTTTAAACTTCTATCCAACCTCACCTTCAACCAGCCATTTAGATCTGATCAAGATGAGGTTTCTTTGTCTCCACGGCTATGCCTTCAGCGTAGAGGTTCTCCAGCAACAGATGGAGCCCATCACTGCTCATCTGCCAAGTGACTGGGAGTACGAATTCCTCGAGGCGGGCATGGAACCCACAGAACTGATGCTCCGTAAGTCCCGCCACACTCTTCCCCACTATCCTATAATCTAACAAGACCAGCAAACCTCAAGCAAGTACCCAAGCCCAACTACAGCTGGTACAACTTCCCTTACCCCGAAGACGTCGAAGAGGCATATGAGCGTCTTGCTGCCTACGTCGAGTCCGAGGGTCCCTTCGATGGAGTCTGGGGCTTCTCCCAAGGAGGTTCCATGGCGGCCCTGCTGCTTCTGATGCACCAAGCCGAGCACCCCGATACACCATATCCTTTCAAGATGGCCATCTTCACATCAGCCTTTCTTCCCCACTCCTTCGACAATGGTGTTATCAGCTGGGATCTCACTGAGAAGAACACACTTGAGCCTACATACCTCCCCGGACGAATTGACGTGTCTCACGGCAAGAAGCTGGACTGGAAGAAGGATCTTCACACCTCGATTGAATATGATATGATCAACGCTGTCAAGGACGAACTTGACTTTCCTGTTGATCTGCTCCTTCGATGGAGACCTAGTGATATTCCTGACAAGATCCCAGTACCCTCGGTTCATGTCCGTGGCTTGAAAGATCATTATTCCTTCGTTGATGAGTCCGTGTACGAGTTGTTTGATCCTGAGATGGCGAGGAAGATGACGCATCGGGGCGGACACAATTTTCCCAGGTATAACGAGGAGTTGGTGCATTTTGCAGAGTTGATCATTGAAACTGTTGTTTCGCTTCACTAGAAGGCTATGGTTGTTTTCTTATTTTAATGCTGGTGGATGGCTGATTGCAAACAAAAAGTTTCAGAATTGTTATGGGATACGATAGATTATTTCTTTACCTTAGACTTCAGACAATAGATTGAGATTATGTCTTGATATCTATTCACCAACCCTCTCAACCGGATTACGGGGATATGGGTGATTGTCTCCTCATATATTTCTGAACGATTATGAGACTGCGCTCCATGGTCATAGTGGATAATCGAGAAACAGTAGAGAGCTCAGTATCAAAGATCTTGGATCTTCCTAACAGGGGATCGCAGTAACTTTGAGATGAGAAAAAGGTTTTTCCAGCCCGAAGATTACTGTCTAATATCCAACCTCGTTGGTTGAGACGTCTAGGTGTGTACGTTCTCACGCGGGGGTTGAAAGGCACCTCCTCACTGGACACCAGTCAGCAGATAGATTGATGCAAGGTGATGTGGCAGACGCACTTCTGTCCCCAAGAAAGACCTTTGAAATAAAACAGTCGCTGGGACGTCCAGAATGTCTGGCCATTTCACAACAGTCAAATACTAAATACGACACAAAAAGAATGTCTTTGAGATATCAACCATTATCTACGTCACGATCTATTCGTTTGCTGTCAATCGCTGAAGGAGTCAACAGTTGCAGCCGTATCTCACATGCTACCTAACAGAAGTGTCTCTCGATTCTCCTTACCTCAATTATCACGCCCTCTCGTACACGTGGGGAGACGCTTTACCAACCACACGTATACTAGTTAATGGGGAATGGTTAGTCGTGAGACTTAATCTTGAGGACTGCCTACGCCACTTGCGACTGAACCTGTACTGCTGCGATCGGCAGTGCCGCTGCCAGGAGCATTCTCCACCACAGTGCCTCTTGACCACCGATTTACCTTCCCACCCAACACTGCTGTGGGTTGATGCCATTTGCATAAACCAGGATGACCGGGATGAACGAGCGCAGCAAGTGACTCTCATGCGAGAGATTTATTCTCGCGCATCGTCGGTCCTCGTATGGCTGGGCAGCGCTACTGAGCAGACTGTTCCTGCATTTCGCCTACTTCTTGGACTAGCCAATATTGCCGACTCAGCTCCAGATGTTGGCCGTGAATACATAGCCCACGTTGTCAGAAATGAGCGTTTTAAAGGCCATTGGCTAGCACTAGGCGAGCTTCTTCAACGGGAGTGGTGGCACCGCGTCTGGACCATTCAAAAGATTGTTCTGGGTTCAGATATCCAGGTCATCTGTGGCCCATTTGTGGTAGAATGGGACCGGATCATTCAGGCTACTGCAGTTTTCGGGCTATGTTACCGTTTCATGGACGAGCTGACAGAAGCTACAATTCTCTCTTCGACATATCATTACCTATTTCCATTCCAGAGCGGTGCATCTAGGATGAGGTTTATCAAGTTACTCCAGTTTTTCATCAGCCGAAGGAAATATCTCTTGTTATCGCAGAGCAACTCACCAAATGGAAATCTAGCAAGTCTGCTAGATATAGCGAGAAACTATGATGCAACTGATCCCAGAGACAAAGTCTATGCTCTTTTAGGATTATTGGAAGAACTTGGATACAAGTCTCCCCTTAGGGTCAGTTATCGCGTCTCTGTTGAGCACCTTTAGACATAAGTTGCAAATATTCTACAGCAGGACTGTGAGACTTTAAATCTCCTGAGCTACGTGGTTGTCAGTCCGTCCATACGTCAACGAACGCTTTCTGGTTCCCAACTGGACTGTACCCGCGAGTTACATGTCAGTAGCTGAGAACAAGACGCTCCCAGGCCTAAATCAGAAATCACAACGTACTCGTGGTCCAAACTTCACTGGCAATTCCAAGGCTAAGTGTCGTTTCCCATCGAATGAAAACAAAATGATGGCCTAAGGTTTTATCTTCGACTATATACACCAGATAGAGACACGTTTCGTTGATCTGGATCCTGGTGTAAAGATACAAGGGGTAAATCGGTACGGCTACAGAATAGGCTGGAAACTATTAAGCGCGGGCGATCATTTCGAATGTCACGACTACAGGCTGGTCTGGCTTGGCTTTGAAGCAGATTTCCCTGACTCTGCGACTGCAGCAGTCCCGCAACGCGTTGGAGAAAAGACTCGGCATGTAGACTTGAAATGCTTCAAGACCCAAGCCACAGGTGTTCTGAGACACACTGACGTGTCAATAAAGGTCGGAGATGCTATTTGTGGTCTTATGGGGGCAAGTGTTCCCTATGTTCTGCGGCCATGTGGCAATTCGTGGATATTTGTTGGTCCCTGGTAAGTCCTCAATCCAGCCTGCGTGCCGCTACTGACAATTGCAGTTGTTTTCTTGATCTCGAGATCATGAACGGTCTATTAATGAAAGTGCTAGATGCTGGAAAGTTCACGCTGCGGGATTTCATTATTGAATAATCACCGGGATGAGAAGTATGCATAGGATTAGACCATTCAGTATTGAACACATGAGAAGCACTTGGTACGGATTTGCGCTTCATAATGGCAATATAGGGCAAAAATTTACTTTCGATCTATGAGTTTTCGGGTGCTTACAGCTATGGTCTAGATGACGTTCTTCGTGAATAGTTCGTCGTGCAGCATATTCAAGGCCCTAGTGGCATCCTTGTCCGGAATCACACAAGATATATTGATCTCACTCGCACCTGCCACCGAACTATATTAGCACAAGGCCTTCAACATTCAGTGTCAGTTCACATACCTTGCGATATCATCTCAATGTTGACATGCTGCTCCCCCAAAATGGCAAACATCCTCCCAGCGATGCCAGTCATATTCTTCAACTCTGCACCAACGAGACTCAGAATAGCCATATCAGGCAGCACATTCACCTCTCCTTCTTCAGTCAGTCTGCACTGAACATTCTTGATCTGTGAAGGGTCCATGTTGGAACTGTTGATTGCCATAGAGACGTGGACTTCCGAGGTGGAGATCAGATCGACTGAGATATCGTGCTCGGCCAGGATGGTGAAGACCTTGACGAAGAAGCCGTGAGACATGGACTGCTTGTTGCTCAGAATGTTGAAGATAGTGATGTCTCGTTTGATAGTGACAGCAGTTGGCATCTTTGGTAGTGCTGTGGAAGAAGTACTGTCCGAGTCGGAAGGATCCAGGTAGTCGATCGGCCACGAAGATGTGTCGTCACCATCGCTGGGAACAACAACAGTTCCCTGACCCCACGGCTTCTGCACATTCTTAACAAAGATGCTCACTGGAGGCTTTGCCTGAATTGCCAGAGACAGCGCGAGGTGATGAATGACCTCGGATCCATAGAACGTCAGTTCAGCCGCTTCTGATGGCGTGATCGAAGGCAAGCATCTAGCATCGGGGACTTCTCTGGGATCAGCTGTAAAGATGCCATCAACTTCTTTCCAGATCTGCACCCTTTCTGCATGCAGACCGATCGCCACTAGAACAGCACACAAGTCAGAGTATCCTCTTCCGATACCACTGTCTATCAAACTCCCCGGAACAGCGCCGAAGAATCCAGTAATGACGGGAACCCTCCCATTGCAAGCTTCGACTCGCTTACCAAAGACTGCTGCAGCTTCATGGAAGAACTCAGGCTTCAGCTGATCCAGGTTGTTGCTGGGTACAATATCAGAGAGATCCACGTATTCCGCTGGGATGTCTCTGTCTCGCAGCATGGCAACCATGAGTCGGCAGCTCAGCTTCTCGCCGAAGCTGACCATTTTGTCCTTTGCTTTGCCATTTATGTCGAGGTTGAAGCGCTTAGCAGCGGATGTGTAGTCAAGTAGCTCTTGACAGTCCGACGTGATCTGTCCAACTGTCTCATCACGGATATCCTGTCTCAAGATATATATCTGGACAGTGGCTACTTGGTCATCGCGGATATCTCGAATGATGCTGCGAAGTCTGTCGAACAGCAATTCTTGCATATCAGGGTCTTGAGTTATGGCTACAATGCCTCTCAATGTCCGATAGACTTGTAGCAGCCTTGATGATCGTGATTAGTAGTTTGAGCTGATGCGAGGTTATCTGACTCACCTGCTCGTTGTTCCGAAGACTTTCTTTCCGGAACTTCGTGCAGAGCATATCACTGCTGGTCTATCACCTCCAAGTCTTGCACTGTAACAGCATTAGCTGACTTTATCAAAGTCATAGCGCCTCATCTGTACCTCTTCACAATCTCGGCAACCTGCCATGTCGATGTCAGTAAAGTCATTGGGGCAAAGCGGTACAAGAGAAGTGCGACAGACCTTGTCTGGGAATTTACCAATACTGGTTCCGCCGAACTTCTGAACTACCCAGGAATTATCTCGACGATTACGCATGCTGGCAAGGGTTACGAGGTTTGAAATCGCGAATAACTAAGTGCCGCAAGGCTGATTGAATCAGTGATAGCTTCAAGTACAAGAGTAATTTAGACAATTAATTCTGCTTCCAGCAAGTGAAGAATAAAAGCTATGAATGTTCATCCCTCTTCACGTTCAGCTCAGGTAGCACTCGGCATGTTCAACCTCAGCGGCTTATCTTATCGTGGGAAGTCCCCGATGTCAGCGCCGAGAGACGGAAAAATGATTAATGAGAACAGTGAACGTGAGCATCATTGTTGAGCTGCATGCTTGCCACTCAAAGTCTCAATAACACTACCTTGAGCTGTAAAGTTCCGGAAGTGTATTGCAATACAGTTAGGCGATAACGAGAACCTCAAACGATTGGAATCTGGGCCTGGGAGACATGTTGGTCAGGCCGAATGGAGTCTCCGATTGCTTTGGCCATGATGACTATCGGGAGGCAGGTCGGAACCTTTTTAGTCGGATCCGATCCAGGCTTTCACATCGCACCTCGGCTGCATGTAATCAGATCGAATCATACCAACAGAACTAGAGGTCAGATCAAGACGTTTGCCACTGATGGGAGGGAAAGAGTTAGAGTAAGAGAAAATATCTAATCATGTCATGCATTCTCAGGTCGCATCCCGCTAACCCCTGCGCACCAACAGACGCGTCTCTCATGATCAAATTATTTACTCTTGAAAGGCCAAATAGACAACTTTCCGAAATCCCAAACCCCCTCAATCGTTAAAATATCCTTCCGAATAATCTCCTTGATCTCCTCCTCGCTCTCGGCCTTGATGATCATGACTGTTCCGTTCTCGGCGACTTGTTGGCCTTCGGGGCTGTGATGAGCAAGGGTGCTGCCGAAGAAGGGAACGCGGCCGGCTTTGACCAGGGGAGCTGCGTCTTGGTTGTGAGGTTTGAGGAGGACTCTTCGCTTGGCCAGGACATCAGGAACATCAGGGATGATGACGAGGTATTCTTTGAGCTCGGTGGCCATGATGGGCGGTGATTGAGTCGTTGGTGTGGAAGAAATGATAGCTGAGATTGGCCTGAAGTGTTAATGGCTTGAGATTTAATGTGTGAGATGAATTGCTCAAGCTGCCAGTGATTAAATACGTTGGTGATCATCGCATCTGCATCATGCCGTAATGCTGGCCGAACTATCATAGTCGACTGCTTACTGTTTCGGATCGGGGATCAAGAAAACATCGGACGTTGAGAGGCGGCCAAATTAACTAATCAAAAAGCTACCTGAGCTACCTGATCTGAAACTGATTTATCCAATTCTTTTTGTCGCTTTGGGTCAAGGTCCATGGCCCCGAGACAGGCTCTTCCGGGCCCGGGACTTGTTGGCTTAAGCCGGAGCCTTTCGGTAGTTTTGTCAATCCACTCTTTTCGCGTCTCCACGCCTAGCCATTCTGGGAACAGTCGGAAGACCAGGAGGGATTGGTGATAAGATAAGCACTGGCTTGACTTGGTCAAACAGGGATGGCCTAGGAAAGCTAAGCAAAATGATGTCATGAAGCCTCAAACATGACTGTCCTACCCTATTCTCATTAAAGACAATAATGTTCATAACGCGTTGATAATGTGAGAAGCGCGTTTTTTATAACAATGATGTTATATAAATAGTTAATAGAGATATAAGAGACTCTAAATATATAGTTTGAGGTTTATAGTTCAATAGTATATAATTAATAACGCGTTCTATCTTAGAAAGTAGGAAAATAAGGAAAATAAAGAAATGCCCCAAGCAAATTATAGACCAATCTCATCACATTGCGCAACCAACTTTTACTCTCAACAAAGCTCTTTATGCAATCAAGGCAGACTTTGCCATAACCTTCTTGGCAAATCCAGTCAGAGGATCGTTGCTGACAATGTCAAAGACAGAGAGGTCAGCATGGAACTCCTTCAGTAGCCAAGTGCGAATCTCAATCGCGACAAGACTGTCAATACCAAGGGCAGGCAGCGACTTGCGCGAGTCCATATCCTCCACATCGGCCTTGATGATCTTAGAAACACCCTCCAAAAGCTGCTGTAACACAATCTCGTAGACCTCATCGGGCGAAGCAGCCGCGGCTAGGAGCTTCTTCCAGTCCTGGCCGCCAGCGACAGCACCAGTGCCTTGACGATCAAGTTGGTTGAGGACGGCAAATCGCGAGTCGGCGAACCAGTAGGGGTCATTCGCAGCTAACTTGTCGAGTTGACCGCCTGTAGACGCTCCAAGAGCGACCTGTGGAGGAGTACGGCCTGAGATGGCGGCCTTGATGACGTTGAGAACATCGTTCTCATCCATACCGAGCAGACCGCCATCCTTGAGAAGCTGGAAGACTTCGCTGCGCTCTGTGGAAACACCGATGCCGACAACGAGACTGAGGTTGATGCTGGTGGCTGCGAGTCCAGAAGCCGCGCGTTGGTGAGCGAGCGCGTCTTGGTACGTGTTACCCGCGTTGTAGTTGGCCTGACCACGCGATCCGATGATGCCAGCAATCGAAGATAGGCAGATGAAGAAGTCCAAGTCAGTAGGAAGGAGCTCGTGAAGGTTACGCGTAGCGAGAAGCTTAGGACGGAGAGACGCGTTCCAATCGTCAGCTGTCATGTTACTGTAGACCGCGTCCTAGCTCGCGTCAGTGAGTGAATACGAGTGATATCGAAGGAGGACTTACTCTCAGGTCCATGGCACAGTGAATCAATCCTTTGATGGCAGGGAAGCTCTGCTTCACGTCGTGGATGACAGGCTCAAGCTGAGACTTCTCTGCGACATCAACTGCAAAAGCCTTGGCCTGAACACCTTGGGCGTGAAGCTCATCGAGAAGAGCCTGGGCTTCGGGACGTGCAGCCGCTGATCGAGAGAGGAAGACGAGATGTCGCGCGCCTCGTTCGACAAGCAGTCGCGTCACCGATCGACCAATACCGCCAAGGCCACCGATGAGAACGTAGGTGGCATCATGAGGCAGACAGAAGCTCTCGAGACCCTCGGGAACGACCTAGAAGTTATCAGCACGCGTTAAAAAAGAAAGATAGAGAGGAGACCAACCGTAACAATGTCATCAGGACGAGGGTACAGAACAATCTTGCCGACGTGACCACCGCTCTGCATCAGTCTGAACGCCTTGGAGACCTCACCGAAAGAGTATCGCGCAAGGTTGCTCAGAGGCGAGATGGCATTCTTGGACAGAAGCTCAACGACCTGATTGCCAATAGCCTCGAAACGATCAGGATAGCTAATGACCTGCGTCAAGATGTCCAATCCGGAAAAGGTGATGTTATCAAGGAACGGGCGCATGTCCAGGCCGCTGTTGTCGTAGATGTCACGCTTTCCAAGTTCAATGAAGCGACCGAAGGGTGCAACGCAAAGCCATGTTCGGCGAAGGGCTTCACCAGCAAGAGAGTTGATGACAACATCGACACCTCGCTGGTTGGTGAGACGGAGAATACCATCAGCGAAAGAGTAGTCACGGCTGTTAAAGATGTGAGACTCCTTGATACCGTACTCTTCTATCAAGAGACGCTTCTTCTTTTCAGAAGATACAGTAGCAAATATCTCAGCGCCGAGGTACTTGGCGAGACGAATGGCAGTCTGACCAACACCACCCGCCGCGGAGTGAATCAAGACGGACTCACCGCGCTGAAGACGCGCGACATCAATGAGGGCGTGGACGACTGTAGCAGAGGTACACATCAATGACGCTGCTTCCTCATCGCCGAGATGATCGGGTGTTCGCTGGAAAGTGCGAGGATCGACGCGAACTCGAGTCTGGAAACAACCTGCGTGCATACCAAAGACACGATCACCAACCTTGAACTTCTGCACACCAGCGCCAACCTTAGCGACGACACCTGCACACTCAATACCGAGGGTACTATCCTCCATCTGACCCATCGCAACCATAACATCTCTGAAGTTCAACCCCACAGATCCAACCTCGATCTCAATCTGGTTATCACCAAGAGGTTCAGAGAGATCAGGCACGGAGAGGTACTCGAGAGTGTCCAGAAGACCTGGATCGCGGATGGAGAGCTGCAGAGGCTTGGCGACTTGCTTCAGAGGCACCTTGACGGCTGAGAGGTTGTTTCCTGTCTTGGAGGAGTCGAGAAGAGCCTTGAGGTCGGGGCTGGGGATGAGGCGCTCTACGAGGACTTGGTTGTTGCGGATGACATACTCGGAGTCTGAAGTCTCGCCGAAGGTCTTGCGGGAGATGTTCTCGATGATGGTCGATATGGTCTTGGTGTTCAAGGCGGAATCAAGGGAAGTGGATGCATCGAGGCCAAGAGTGGTGAACGAGATATCAGGGTGTTCGGCGCGAATGGTTCGTCCAAGACCATTTACGAGACCACGAGAGGCAGTGTCGAGAGTCAACCAGAGAGTACCACGCGAAGCAAGGAAGAGGGAGCGAAGCTTGGCAAATGTCTCGTGATGAAAGCTCTCGAGGAAAGGAGCATCGATGTCGAGGGCGGACAGGGTCAAGAATGGAGTGGTCTGCTCGGGGATATTGCCAAAGTCAGTCTTGGTGACTTCGTAGCCTTGGGAGGTCAAGTCACTCTCAGCCTGAGCTATGAGTTGGCTGACTCCGGGAGATGTGGCAGAGGGAGTGACGATGAGGACTCGGCGGACTGAGGGCTCTGTCTCAGGCTTGTGGCGCGCGATGATGAGGTCTGACACGGTAGTCGAGGTGAAGCCGGTAGAGGTGAGAGCGTCAGTCGAGATGGCGGTAGCGCGGTTGGCGACCAGTAAGATGCCAGAGGGCTTGAGGATCTTCTTGGCGTTCTTCAATACGAGCGAGATATCACCCTGCTCTTCAACATCGAGGAGGATGACATCAAGTACCACGTCCTCGAAGCCCTGAGTGCTGGGGTCCTGAGTGAGGTCAAGCTTCTCCTGCTGAACCATGTTCTTCCATGCCTCGGGAACGGAAGTCTCCTCATCCGCTGGTCCGTCCAAGGGAGTGGTAAGAGCAGCAGAAGAGATACTGCCTTGAAGGTCTTCAGCTTGTGCGGTGAGAGCTTTGAGAAGAGTGCTTGAGGTGGATGAGCTGTACTCGAGGACGCTTAGTCCAGGTCGCTTCTGGCCCAGAAGAGATAGGTAACTGCCCAGCTTAGAGGCCAAGTCAGTGCCCTTCAGAAGCTGCTCAAGAGTTGCAGCATCAGAGATCTCGATATCGACCACCTTTTTGGGAACAACAGGGACATGACCAAGCGACTGCCCATCACCGGAAGAAGAATCAGAAGCACCCCTCAGAGGCACAGTCTTACATCCCTTGAGCGCAATCAAAGGCTTTGTACCATTCTCAGCAAACGCAATGACGTCGCTCAGCATGTTGGTAGCACCGTGTTTCTTGGAAGTGCTGAAACCATGATACTTGGTACCGCTAGTCGAGTCAAAGTCCGCAGAGATGTACAGAGAAGCAGTCGAGACGGGGACTCGGGCCTTGATCTCGGCGGCGTCACCGGTGCTGGAGATCAAAAGATGGACAAAGACATCGAGGACGGCGGGATGGATGAGATGAGCAGGCTCCCACTTCTTGGGATAGAAGTCCTTCGTGTCGATGACTTCCATGGAGAAGTGAGCCTTGTGATCGAAGCGGTTGAGTTGCTTGACGCCGCGGAATGCTGGGCCAAGACTGAAGCCTGACTCGTCGAGCTTGGTGTAGAAGACGGTTGGGTCGACGCTGGGAAGATCAGATTGAGAGATGTTCTTATACTCTTGGTTTAGAAGAGCGTTGGCGGCAGCCTCCTCGTCCAAGAAAGTGCTGTTGGCCTCATGCTTGTAAGAAGTGCTGACAAGACCAGTACAGTTTGTCGTCCAAGAACCGCTCTCATTGCGACTCGAAACTGTAAACTCAGTCCAATGCGACCAAGAAACATTGGGACCAGACCTCCAGGGCGTAAGCTGCAGCCTCGTCTCAACAGTCTGATCAAGCGGAACAACAAGTGCACTACCAATATTCACATCACGAATAGTATAACCCTCAACATCAGTACGCGTCTCAACCTGTCGCAGACCCTCGATCGCCATGACGATCATACCAGCCATGGGGTAAATATTGGTGTTCTGGAACTGATGGTGTTCGATCCACGGCTGCTCCGAGATGCGAAGATAGTTGTGCCATGCGGGTTCGGCCTTGGTGGAGCGAGGGTCTCTGACACCGAGGAGTTCGAGACGGGGGTGTTTGCGCTGCTTGTAGGCCGTCACGGCGGCGGACTCGTGCCAGTAGCTGTTGGTGGTGTTCCAAGCGTAGGGGGGAAGATCGACGAGTGCGGAGGTGGTTTCGGTGTAGGCGTTGGCGAGAGGGACATTGACAGGGTGGCCGAGAACGAGAAGCTCGCCAACGACTTCGAGAGTAGTCTGGATGGCATCTTGCTTTCGCTTGATGGCAGAGAAGTACTTTGGCGAAGCTCCCTTGTCACCAATGCTATCGAGAATCTGCTTCAGAGGCCCTTGGAGAGCAGCGTGGGGTCCAATCTCAACCATAGCATCCGCACTACCCTTCTTACCCGGAGCCTTGCGCTTACCGAGAGCACCAGCGTTAGCAGCAGCAGTGACAGCACCAGAGAAGTTGACAGGGCTGACGAGATTAGCGACCCAGTACGCAGGGCCAAGCTCAGTGCCGTCGATGGGCTTAGCTGAGACGGAGGAGAACATGCGGACTTTGGGGTTGCCGGGCTTGAGCTCCCACTTGCCAGAAAGAGAGTTGAGATACTCCTCTGAGATCTGCTGCATGTGGTGAGAGTGGTAGGCAGTAGTGACGCGGAGTTTGCGAGCGAAGATGTCGTCGGCTTGGAGGAATGTGAGAACTTCATCGATGCCTTCGACGTCGCCTGAGAGAGTGACACTAGCGGGGCTGTTGATGCAAGCGATGACGATCTTGCCGGCTGTGACGCGGCTGAGATACTCGCTCACACGCTCAGGACCAAGACCAACGGCAGCCATAGAACCAGTCTTGGTGATGTTACCAGTGAGATGACCACGGAAGTATGCAATTCTCATAGCAGCCTCCTTGTCAAAAGCGCCCTTGGCGTAAGCAGCAGCAATCTCACCGCTAGAGTGTCCAACAGTGACTTGAGGGTGAATACCCCAGCTTGCAAGAAGATCAATGATGCTGAGCTGAAGCGCAGTGCAAGAAGGCTGGCTGACGTAGGGAAGGTCGATGATAGACTCCTTCGCATCGCGGTTGAGCTCTTCAACAAGATCCCAGGTGCTGCCGAAATCCTTGAGGTACTGGCTGCATGCGTGGAGCGATTGCTGGAAGACGGGGTACTTCTGGAGTTCTCTGCCCATGGCGAACCATTGAGCTCCTTGACCGGTGAAGATGAAGGTGAGTGCCTGAGGTCGGGGAACACGAGCGGCTTTGGTGGGTGCGCCGTCGAGGGCTTGCTGGAGCTCTTCGATGGTGGAAGCAGCGGCGTAGGTCTTCCAAGGGAGAGAAGATCGCTTCTCGGAGAGAGTGTACGCGAGACGGTGGAGGAATTGGTCCTCGGGAAGTTCGCGGGCTGCAGGCTCGGCGAGATAAGCCTGGAGAGACTGGCTGAGGCGAGCGATGCCGGACTCTTCGTGAGAGGAGAGAAGAAAGAGGCGAGATTTCTTGTCAGTCTTCTCGACAACATCCTGAGATCCGTTCTCAATCAAGCCTGTAGTGAGAACACCCTCGACCTTGGTGTTGTGGTGGCCCTTAAGGTTGTGAGTCTTGAGGAAGTGGTACGCATCATCCAAAACAGCATGAGCATTTGCACCACCGTAACCAAAACTGTTGATACTAGCCCGCCGTAGGCCAGCAGGCCACTTGATCTCTTCAGTAGGAATGTTGATCTTCCACTGATCAAGTTTGATCTTGGGATTGACGTTCTCAAGTCCATAAGTCGGGGAAATCACACCACTCTCAAGACTGTAAATCGTCTTGACAAGACCAGCAAGACCACTCGCACCCTCAAGATGTCCAATGTTACTCTTCACAGAGCCAACATAAACAGGCTTCTCCCTCGTTTTGCCAAACACATTACCAATGACCGAACACTCAATAGGATCGCCGACCTTGGTGCCCGTTCCGTGCGCCTCGAAGAAATTGGTCTTGTCGAAGCTCAGACCAGCTGAAGCGTAAGTCGCACGGATGAGCTCTTCCTGGCGAGAAGCAGACGGCTGCGTGATGCCGAGGGTTCGGCCGTCCTGGTTACTGCCCGTGCTTCGGAGCACGGCGCGGATGGTGTCCCCGTCGGAGAGCGCCTTGTCGAGACGCTTGAGGACGACGAAGCCGCCGCCTTCGGCGCGGGCGTAGCCGTTGGCTGAGGCGTCGAAGGAGTGGCATTTGTTGTCGGCGCTGAGGAAGGACATGGAGGACATGAAGACGCCGAAGTTGGGGAGGAGATGGAGACCGAGACCTCCGACGAGGGCCTGTAACGTTAGAACCGACAGCAGTGATGGTCGGGAGAAGACTTACAGAGTCGCTTTCGCCGTTTCGGATACTTTGGCCTGCGAGGTGCAGCGCAGTCAACGTAGAAGAGCAAGCAGTGTCGATGGTGACACTGGGTCCCTTGAGGTTGAAGAACCAGGAAATACGATTTGATAGAAGGGCTGGACCGGTGCCGGTGGCAGTGTACTTGGGTGCGCTGTCCATATCGTAGGCTTGAAGATCCCAATAGTCGTGCTGGCATGCTCCGATGTAGCAAGACATGTGTTGATTGGCCACCTCGTCGATCTTGAGGCCAGCTACGATCTGTTAGATTCAAACCGTCATAGTTGAGCTAGGCATCTTACCATTCTCGAGACCCTCGTAGGCTAGCTCAAGCAGAATCCTCTGCGTAGGATCCATACCCCTCGCCTCTTCAGGCGTAATAGAGAAGAAGCCGGCATCAAACTTGTCCACATCGCTCTTCAGAAAGTACCCCTGCTTGGTATTCAACGTCCCCGCTCTTCCACCATCAGGGTGATAAAACCCATCAATGTTGAAACGGCTCTCAGGAACATCGCTCAGGGCATTCCGCCCCTCCTTGAGAAGATCCCAAAGATGACGAGGCGAGGTTGCATCACCGGGAAATCTGCCAGAGACTCCGATGACAGCGATGGCAGACGAGATGTCGCCGTCTACCTGAGGGAGGCTAGCATCGTGTTCAGCGCCACCATTGGCAGTGCCATTGTGAGCACCCCCATTAGCAGCGTTGTGAAAGCCATTAGCGCCAGGGTGAGCTCCATGGCCGTTGCTAGTGCCGTTTGCGCCGTTGGAGCCATTGGAGAGAGTCATGTTGAGAAAGAAAGAGTCAGAAACAAAGGTTGTGTGATGGGCGCTGGCTTGCTTTGGATTTGACTCTGAAGAAAGGATGATGATCACGGAAACACTAACGTGGAAACGAGTTGGGATCAGATATATGAACTGAAGTATTGTTTATGATATGATGGCCACAGTGTAAGCGCATTGCGGCTCGGAGCTAGCTAGACCGGGCTAACAGGCTTTGGGTCTCATCTGCCGAGTATTTCGTGCATCCGACTAAAGCTCATGCACGTCTTCGGAAGATATTGACACTATGGTCGGAGGTTGCGTCAGTGTCGGCGCCGAGACAATGACCCACTACACCCCTGTCAGACCGGGCCCGGAAAGGCCGTGGCCAATGATATCGAGCCGGGGATAGCAGAATTTGAGCTGCCGTATTATTCTTGCGTGATATTCGAGACTCAAAAGGATCCGTATTTGCCTCAATGGAATGAAGTTGCACTCAGGTCAAGCTGATACTTCTCCATTCTAGCCGATGTGTTATCGGAGTTTGCAATTGGCAATTAATTATCGTAGCCTTGATGAGAGGTTGTTGTGATCGGGTTGAGAGTTTAAAAGAGGCTTCAGCCCCAACACAAAGGTAAAGGACACATGAGAGGATGATTTCACATATATACGCTTGTCCCCGCGATTGGTAAGGCATTAAAAAGGAGCCTAAGAAATGCTGAATGCACAAGGACTGGTGTTTCGACAACTGTTCTTTTGCGGGCACTTTTTCTTATGGTATCTTTGCTATGCGCAGGATGCTGATATTCCCAGATGGGAGTTTATTTGCAGACAAACTGTTTTCTCTTTGCAGACAGAATCTATCCATTTTCTGTGTAGAAGAGATATCTCGCTTAAAGTTTAGAGCAAACTGGCTGCTCAAAGGAGCATATTAATTAAGTTTGTATTTTAATGCAAGCTAACTAGGAAACCGCTTCATGCGCCCGTTCTTCTAAACCTTAGTAATAACAAGAAATGGCAATCAAATTAACATAGATCTGCTAGCCATAAGATCCCAACGTCTGAACTAAACAAATCAAGAAAAAGTAGTGGGATATCCCTTTGAAGGAATAGCTAACTGCCCATTTCTGAGATTGTTGTATTATCTGGCTCGCTGAAGATACAATGGTTTGCCCTCTCACTTAGTAGAAGGGAGGTGTAATAAGGTTCAAAGCTAATAGAATTGAGATCAAAGCACAAGGTCAAAGCAAACGGCAATGAAGGTAAATGAATATAACTGCCGGGTGTCGAATACGAGATGCTTTTATTACTGTCATCTATAAATATTGCAACAGCTCCTCCTTCCGTGCACCTGTTCTCCATACCTTCTCATCTCTTCATTGATCAGTTTTCCTACAAATACAGCCCTCACTCTCAGAAAATCATGAAGCCTGTGGCCATTCTTCTCGCGCTTGCCAGTACAGCCTGTACAGTGTCGGCTGGTTTGCCCCGTTTTGGTTCGTGATATCCTTTGCGATAAAAGATGCTGCTGTTCTGACTTTACCCCTCACGCAGCAAAATGCAGCTCTGCTTCGCAATGCAATTCAAATTATTGCGCCCCTATGAGACATGCGAACTGCGACCAAGTCGTCAATTGCCATGGTAAGTAGTAATACTACAACATGCCTCGAAGAGGATCAGAACAGAGACTAACTACTAGAAAGATCGCGTATGCTACGGTGCTTCAGTGGGCGGTAAGCCAACCGGGAACCCAGGTCTTGTTGATATTATACTAACCTAATACGTAGCTCCATGCTCGAATGACTGGGAATGCAACTCCAACCACTGCAATGGTACAGCATTGCCAACTCCTTACCAAATCTTTACTAACGCGTTGCAGGAGGAAGATGCTTTGATTGCCGCGCCAGGCCCGGGTACCTATCTGTAGGCTGTAAGTTATTGCTTTGAAGTTTACCGTCATGTTTCAAGACTAACAGTATCACTTTTAAAGCTTCCTGTTCTGGATTCGGAGACCAATGCTGCGAGTCGCAGTGTCGAGGTATGTTGGCAACCCGCAATTTTGGTCTAGATTCATGAAAGCTGACAAGTCTGTAGCCAATGTCCAGGGGAATATGCAATGCATTGATAACACGGTGATCATGGATCAGGGCGGGCAAGGGCCGTTCCCGGTGCAGCATTAAGCTCGTAGGCATTGATTCGACATACCAGTAGTTGAGATGTATAAAGATCCCGTGGTTTGAGAGGCTTGGCATTTACGGAAGATGAGATTGTATTATACAGATTAGATAGATAAATGGCTCTAGTCACTACTTCCGCCGCTCAGTTTGTAATATAGGAAAGGTATTCGACACTCTTATTAAGGATGACTTCCGTTTCAGTACAGAATGGTTAACAAGCGGCTTTGCTTTCGCGTTTGGTCTAGGCAAGATTGGGAATGGCATAGCTTCAGTGGCATCAACCTTGACCCAAACGTCTGCAGCTTTCCAAGTCCAATTTGATGGCAAAGAGGCCAAATTGACATTGACAGGCCGCATTGTAAAGAGCTGGAAACGAGTTTATGGCGATGCTAAGAATTTATCCTACCTTGGCTGTAGAAAGGCGCCCGAGTCTTGAAGAAGTAATCTGATCGCTGTCAGTTGGACCGAAGCCGAGGTGTCCCATGCACAGAATGAGGGGAAACATATCCACTTTCACATAATGAAAGGGATCTTGTTTTGAAGAATGGATATCGGTCATATTTAGCGTAACCTTGTGGATAAACGGTTCCTGACAACAAAGCGATTGAGCCATGTTATTCGCCGACCTTTCCCCGCAATCCGCCTCTCCCCAGATTTCTCCGCGTATGACCTCGCTCGTAGCTCCACTACCCCAGATGGTTCATGGGTGATTGATAAAGATTTATCCGACCCATGATGAAACGGCATCTCGGCACATAGTGCCATTTAACTGAAGATGCAGATATACTTGTCTATATATAATAATCATTCTGCGAAAGAGACAATGGAGACATTGCAGTATCAACTCTTGGCAAGATGAAGTCCCTCACATCTTTCGTGGCTGTTGCTCTAGCTGCATGCACCGGCACTGATGCCCGTGGACTGCACTACCAACCCGACGCTCCACTGAATATCAAGACAACCAGTGGTCACCTCTCAGGCTTCATCAACAAGACCGCTCCCGATGTCCGCCAATTCCTCGGTGTTGCCTACGCTGAACCCCCTCTCAAGTCCCTTCGCTTCCAACCTCCCAAGCGAAAGCACAGCTCAGAGCACGTATCAGCCAAGAAGTACGCGCCGTCATGCAAACAAATCATCAGCAAGAACCCGACTGTGTACACTGAGCACATGACTCAGTTTCTTATCAATGGCGGCGACTCTGAGGATTGCTTGTATCTCAATGTCTACGCCCCATTGAAGCCGACCGCAAAGAAGCTGCCTGTCTTTATCTACATCCCTGGCGGTGGTTTTACAGGTGGTGGTGCGGACTCACTTTACAAGATCCCTGATAAGTGGATCCAGAAGACTCAGTCTCACATCGTTGTCACCATGAACTACCGCGTCAATCTCTTTGGCTTCCCCAACGCTGAAGCTGCCCAGCAAAACGTCGGTCTGCTTGACCAGCGCATGGTTGTTGAGTGGACACGCGACAACATCGCTTCCTTTGGCGGTGATCCCCAAAAGATGACCCTCTGGGGGCAGTCTGCTGGTGCTGGCTCAGTTGGCATGTACGGATATGCTTATCCCAAGGACCTCATCGTCAAGGGTTTGATCTCTGATTCCGGCGCTCCGGCTATGCTGGCCAAGGCTTATGGTAACCACTCTAGCTTCGATACCCTTGCTGACAAGGTTGGCTGCAAGGGCTTGGATGGCAAGAAGCAATTGACCTGCATGCAAAAGGTTGATGCTTCAAAGTTGCAGAAGGTTTACTCTGAGACACCGACTATTTCGTTCACTCCTGTTGGAGATAACATCACCGCCTTTTCCAACACGACTGATAGACTTGCAAGGGGTTTGGTCACCAGAGTGGTAAGTAACACTGACGTCTCACTACTCATGATGAAGGCCTTACTGACATGCGATAGCCATGGATCTTTGGTAATAACGCCAACGAAGGTGCTGGCTTCGGTACATACGACCCTAATGGAGTGACCCCAGCTCAGACCGCTATCGGACTGCAGGCTATCGTCTGTCCAGTTGCTGCAGAGGTCAAGTAAGTACCCCATATGCCATAAGATTCGTGTCGCTGACCTAGGCCCCCAGAAACCGTGTCAAGTATGGCTACCCAACCTACAGATACTATTACACCGGAAACTTCTCAAACATCACCCCTCTGCCTTGGATTGGCGCGACTCACAGCGGTAAGTAGATCACTTCTGCTTATAGTTATCTACTAACACAAATTAGCTGAGCTTCCTCTTCTCTTCGGAACGCATTACGAGTACCGCGGCAACTCCACCGAGTACGAGTGGGAGGTTGCCGAGGGCATGCAAAGTAGGTCTCGCCAACACTTTACTTGGAGGTTTACTAACAACTGCAAAGGTCTCTGGCTCTCTTTCGCAAACAACCCCAAGAAGAACCCTCAAGCCGGAAAGGTTACTTGGCCTTTGTATAAGCCCAACGCAAACAAGATGGCTGTTTTCGCAGAGGCTGGAAAGAAGTGGTTCCAGTTAAGCAAAGGGTCTCTAACTGAGACCCAGTGCAAGTGAAAGGAAGAGGGTATAATATAATAGCAAATGGAGGAATTGAAGAGTATGCCTCGCCCTGGACGTAAACCTCTTTGTCGTACTGCCATGTGATGCCTACACGGTTACGAACAGGTGAATAATGCGAGGGAACTTGGAAGTGAGGATGGTAGCTGTCTTATCTGTAAGCTGGCTAAACAGTGCAAATGAAGAAGAGAGCATAGACATATTAGACATACCCGCCCACGGAAAAGACAAAATCTTCAATCAACTGCCTGTAAAGCTTTCAGTCCCAGACCAGCGACGAGCCACATCTCGTCCTTGGCGGGCGCTATAAGCTGATTCGTGCCGCTTGCCAGTACCATGTCCATTTGCTCAAGACTAGACGCTTCCTTACTCCCAGTAAAAATATATACTTCATAAAGTTTTTAATAATATATAAAACCATTGTTTTTTATATAAAATACTAATCTAACTATAGGTAAAATATACCTATTACTAATAAAAAAAGTCAAGCTCCAGACTCCAAGGCACTGAAATACTATAGTCTTGCTGACAACCTATCTGAAGCTCATCCCATGTAGGGATACTTATATCTGTTTTAGGGTTGCAAATTTGGGCTGTCTCCTCCACATAGAACGTGTCAGGAGGGACTCCTGAGTAAATGCTTGCATCTGGTAATAGACTGCTCCAGTCAGTTTGAGCTGGAGGATTACCGAGGTCGGAGTTTAGAGGGTAGTCGTAAGCGATAGGGTGTCCCTTATCTGGACCTAAGACAACTGGAGTATATGCTTCGCGATAAGACAGTGTTTCGTAACAAGCTTGGAAATCTTGGGGTGTTTGGGTCTTATTGTTAACGTCTGTGGCTGGGCTTCGGTCATTGGGGCTGCAAGCATGATCTGAAGCGTCGGCACATCCTAGATCGATAACGACTTCGCCCTTCGGAGGGCACGGCTTCCCATCACTGCTGAGGCCCGAAATCGTTTCGATCATTGCTACTACTGTTCGTCCGACCGCCCACACTTGCGCTAAATCTTTCAGGGCTTCCAAGCAGGTGCTGACTCGTCGACGAGCAAGTCTCCTCGTAGTTGGACTCGGCGTATTCGACACGTGTAAGTGTATGACAATTGCTGAAAAGAGGCTGTGGACGACGAATGGAGGACAGCGACGTAGCTGTTTTCTGTCGCTGAGGGCTTCAACAATCGACGTAATCATGTTTGCTGCGCCAACAGTAGCATCTCGTGATCCATAAGATTGTTTTGTATCCTGCAAACCCTTTCTGTTACGAGGCGAACTTGCTCGATGGAGCAGACAACAAGCGCTGAAGTAGTGCAAGTATAGTATCCCAGACCAAAAATGGTGCTTTGATCGCTCCCAGCGCATGGTGACGGGGCACTCCTGGTTCCATTTGGATAGGGATGTAGCAATAGAGTTGATGCCATCGCGACTGGATAAATTAGAATATTTGGATGCGACAAGTCCTATCAGCTTACACAGCTTCACATACTGAATGGAAAATTCCACCTGCATAGGATCTGGTGGGTATTCGTCGATACCATTCCCATCATGCTCGATGAAGTCATCATCGGCTATCATATCGACGTCGCAATCGTCAAGGTTGATAGATACCGGCTGCCCTAGGCCAACGGCTAAAGTGCGATCTCGAGTAAATACCGCCCACCAAATACGCTTACGAAGTCTCTTTTCACTTATTGACAATGTCGAATTTTCCATGCTGCGATGTAGACCGAGATTTTGAGCAACAGCGATTGCGGATTGACTCCAATAAAACATGTTCTTGGATATGTCATCAGGTCCAGCCCAGTACCAGCCCATTAAAAGCATTGACTGTACCAACGTAATTCCGTCACGCTCATAGTCGGCATCGTAAAGGGCTTTTGCGCGTCGATAAAATGTTGCAACAGCTGTTGAAGCTGATCCATCAACCATTAATTGCGGGTTTGTGCTGATGCGGGCGCCGGCCAGCAAGATACACTGAATGAGGAGCATCGAGGGGGGATTCTTAGGATCTCGATATTGTGACATGAATTTTGTACGGTTGATGACTGGTACAACCGGGTGAACCCAAGCAAAGAAACTCTCTATCAAGTCGTCGCAGAGCATTTTCGGAGGTAGTATAAAGGCCCCTCGTCGTTGTAAGATCTGTGTTTCGAGAGGGTCCAGTCCAGCAGGTATTGATAGCGCGAGAGTATCCCGAGGCCTAGGGAAATGCACTACCGGGCTATGACTTCCGCTGAGGAGGAGATTAAAGCCCGCAGATTCGCCAATAAAAACAACATGGCCTGCCGATGTAACAGGCCGAACATTGAACTTGGGAGGTGACACATCTCCAGCTTGCTGAGAGCTTTCTTGATGTGCCTGAGTACTTGAGACAAGTGTACTGAGGCCATCGCTTGAGGGACCTCTCTGTGCTCTAGTCCAGGTCAGCACGCGAGATCATGAAGCAGATCATTGGAACCCATACGTAGTGTGCTCTGCTTTTCGGCGGCTGGCGAGGATCCTTGCTCGGTCATCCCCAATACCTGGAACTTGACACTTGATATTGAATGCGGCGCAATTGGTGCAGGGAATCCCTTTGCTCAGAGCATCGCATCGGACCTTTCGTGAATGACATGTCCAAAGAATATGTGAGATTCAGTACAAGACGAGTGTGACTCGAGGTCACTTACCACGCAGGCTCGAAATGATCGAATCTTGGTGAATCTGCATTTGTTAATTCCACCAATCGTATAACTGGAGGATACGGGAATATATATGCATACCTCCTTTGTCGCGGTGTTTGAACTGATGTAGCCATGATTGGTATCTAAAAGAATAAACCAGGATCGAATCCTAAAAAGCCCACTTTGAAATATGTCGAGCCCTCTCCGACTTTAAATGCACACTAAGCCGCATTATATGTCAAAAAATGACCATCAGCAGACCCAATGAACGTGTGATGATGGGCAATTGCACTACTGTACCCCGCACTATTCGAACTGAACTTAGCCACTAGCTTCGGAGAATGGCGGCAGGGAGGGAATGAGATACGTCGATCAGGCAGGGGTTGCGGGCCCGGGTCGGGTATGACCGACACGGGACGGGGATATGTCAACAAGATTCTCTTTGTACTTTATACAACTGGTCAACTGACAATGGGGCAGTGCATCTCGACACCCAGCCACTGAAATTGCAAAACATATTGACTCAACTCTCTTGAGAAGCATGGGTGGGCTACCCTTGCATACTGTCCTGTTGCACTATGCAAGGGTAGATGGTCATTTTGGAGCCCATAACCGAGAAGATAGTGTCATTTTGACTTCAACTAAAAACGCTAGCGCTCGCTTAAATTTAACTATTCCTTTTTGTCACTAATTTTCAGCTCTTGTAAACAAGGGCGTCGTCATATTCTGAAATAACAACATCTGTAATTGAGGCACCCAGCCCCGTCCAACCAAGAATAATATGTAAAGAGAAAAGAGACGATATTAATTGAGAGGCGTGTCAGACGCGCCTTATTCTCTCTATTGTAGTAGGCTACCTAAGACTAGAGTGAGAAACTGCCTGGGCACGCTTTCTAACCAATGATAGGACCAACTGGCTTTCCAACCAGGGCAGTCAGGGCCTCAATCAAAGCAGCAGAGAGGGTGATTGAACCTCTCAGATCTAAGAGGGAAGAAACAACATTACTGGTCTTGCACTGGCTTGGCCCCTTCTTGCCATTCATGATATCTTTCAACCACGCCAGAGCCTTTCCAGCTCCAATAACAGCGAGCGACGCATGCTCCGAGAGCAGGTCTCTGTCATACTGAACCTTAGTACCGCCAGAGCAGTAGAACTTGATAAGATTGTCAGTATCCTTGATGGGGCTGATTTCATCCTGAATGGACTTGTAAACAAACAGAGGAATGCTAGGGTTGTGTTTACCGAGAGCATTCTCGTCTAGAATGCTTTTGGCGGGTTCTTGTGTAATGATGGCAGGGTCTTTCAGCATTCCAACCACATCCTTTCCAACGAACGAAAGAATATCAGCTATAAAACACTGCTTTCCAACAGCATCAAATTTGGCTTTGTACTCTGGCTTAAGACCCGCATCAAATGCTGATTTAAGGACCGGGTATTGGTTGGTGAGCCCAACCATGCCAGAAGGGATAATACCAGCGAAAGGTCCCTTGTTGATAGCCTTGATGACAGATGTGATGTTGGGCACAGTGCCACCAAGAGCAGCACCGGCGATGCGAAGCTCTGGGGCGTAGGTCTGCTGAAGCTCTGCCGCTGCAGCTGACGCTATGCTGCCACCAGAGTATCCCCACATTCCGACAGTGGGGTTATTCGAGATGCCAGTGAAGTTGGCAGAGTTGATGGCAGCTCTGATTCCGTCGAGCGTGGCATATCCGGCGAGTTTGTTTGCCAGGTAAGCCGCGTTAGGACCTTCATGGTCTGGGGAAACGACGACCCATCCCTGCTCGAGAGCTGCTTGAATCAGCAGAAGCTCTGCTTGGGTGAGGATGGTTCCAAGGGGTCCACCAGTGGCAGAAGCAAACTGAAAGGCATAAGACGGAGCGCAACCGGCATAAGCCGCATCCTCAGCGACCTGGTATGAGAGGAGCTTTGTAAAGTCGGCCTTGTACGGGACCAAGACGGTAAGGACAGTGGAGAGGGCCTTGCCAAAGTTGTCATTGGTTCTGTAGGAGATCTGCCAGGTGTCTTTCAAGTTGGTGGGAGACACACCAAATGCTGCAATGGGAGACGGTGGTTTGCGATAGTCGATGATGGCGCCAGGGGGGTAATCATTGATGTTATCAGGAACCTTGTAGAAAGAGTCTTCAGTGGGGAGCACAGGCTGCTTTCGCTCCTCCAAGGGGACAGCCGCACCCAGAGTCGAGAGTGCAGCCACTGACAGCAGGATGAAACGGGGAAACATGGCTGACGTGAGTAAACCTTAGAAGTCTGGTAGCCAATGGGTTTACGCAGGTGTCACAAATATCTTAATACAACAACTCTATTTTGATTAGAAGGGTATGAAGTTCAGTTAAATATACAATTTAGTTCATGTCAATCCCCTACTACCCCAGACCAGTCCTCCATGGATCCATGTGAATCCTCGGACAAACCCATGTGAAATCCTCGGACGAAGATTTAGCTTCAGCTGAGAAGATGAAATTGCTTTAGCCTCCTGCAGAGTGACAGTTACCCACCATCACAGCTAACGAAGCGCTATACTTGTCTCAGGGACGTGCACATGGCGATCACTTGCCGGGCTGCTGTTGCAAAGTCCGCGGCTTCCACGCGAATTGTGAATCCCGCTCTAGCGCCTAGCGCAAAGCTCGGATTGGAACAAGGATTATGCAGTAGACTCACTTAGGCAAGTAACCCGAGACCTTTCCGGCAAAGTGCGATGTGCAAATGACCTATCTATCCTCTTCTCTCCCTCCCCTGCAGCACTCAAACTCTTCTGTGCCAGTCACCGCTTAAATTCCGCCCCGCGTTTCTTAAAGCCTATATGCCCCTGGCTCCTGTCAGCTCAAGTGTGGTTTCAGTATTTCCTGACTTCCGTACAGTATCGAGTGCCTACACCTTTATCCTCTGCCGTAAATCTTAATTGAAAAGAAAGACCTAAAGGCTAAGCACATGTATACCCCCAAACTGATCTAGGTTTATAAGAGTGCTATTTTGAGTTGATAGACCTGACAGCTGATGCTCACATCACGCGCCTCACACGTATCGATGAATATAAATCCGAGGATTATTAATACAGGTTTAGTTATCTCAATCTAGTCTTATAGATGAGCCGCCATCGAGAATCCGAGCAGGTCAAGCTACCCTCCACGTCTACACGCCATAATGAGCATACGGAACCCAGAGCGGATACTGCAACTCTGTATCGTCACAAGCCACCACGTCTCTCACCACATCAACATCTTCAAGCACAGTCTCGCCATAGTCCAGCCCTTGTACCCAGTTATCTCGAAGCTGCCTGGTTGCGAAGTGAAGGCCGTGGCTTATCGCATCATCACTTATCCCTGTCTTATGCAGAAAGCCGTAGAATAACTGCGCCATAGTAACGCAAAGCTTATCATTAACCTCCCACAAAGTGCCTATAACGTGACGGAACCCTGCTAGTTGAAAGGCTCGAGTAAGGTGAATACTTTCATCTAGTGACTTCTTATCCCGAACTTGACCGGTTCCACAAGCTGAGAGATATGCACAAAATGGCGACTTGGAGCTTAGGTTGGTGTCGAGTAAATTTGCCACTGTGAGAGGATCTTGTGTCCAGTCTTCAAGCAAAAGGCGGCTTGCCAGTGGACTCTTCTCGTCCGTAGTGCCATGTCCTGCAAAATGGAAGATCATGCAACCTTCGATAGCAGATAAAACTTCCCTTCTCTGACGTTTGGGTTTCGTCCACTGCAGTCCTATTAGGTCACAGATTCCCTGCACTGCGACTATTTCGCTATTTGCATGCCGGAGGCTCTTTTGTTCTGGCGTATCCTGCATTGCAACAAGGACAACGTCGCGAGGCCCTCTAATTTGCGCTGGGGGTTCCCGTTTCTGACGACTATGTATGATGGTCTTGATAGATGACCCGTATGATGACACCACTCTGTCAAGAACGGCACTGGAATTACATTCCAGGTGACTTCCTGCTGCATGAATAGGAAAGCCGGCAAGCATCCCAGTCGGTATCCACCAAATGTGTGGCCATGAATCGGTAACAGGGGTCTTAGTAAAGCCCAAAGCGTCCAAAACTGGTTGGGCGGCAACAGTCCAAAGCCAATCTAGCGTTTCGACAGACCGAACATGTGGAGCTTGAGCAAGTATCTTCTTTGGAGAAAGATGGGGAAGTTGGACTACTCGCAAGGCTGCTTGCTCCACTATCAAGGCATCACATCGATGTCGACTCACGTTGAGGATGACGATAGGGCCTCGCGCCGCTGCACTTCGTAGCTCAGCCTCTGACGGCGGAAGAAGAAAGTGCTCGAATCCAGGACAGCTGCGTATCTCTTCCAGAAGTACTGGCATTCTGTTAACAGCCTTATGTCGCTGGTCAGTCCCAGCAGAGGTTTCTGTCGCTTCCGCATCAGCACCACCTTGTGATGAAGGTGCATCAAGCTGATCACGAAGAGTTACAAAAGAGCGGGCTAGGTCAGGGTGCCTCTCTTCCAAGGCCGAGACATCAACTCGCAAATCTTGAAGAGAACTCGCCAGCACCCCACGCCCTGTCTCGAGAAGACGAATCGCCGAGAGTGGGCCCTTGCCAGCGAGTAAGGCGATGGCTGCCGCATCCGAGGCGAGCCCTGCTATTTCTGCCAGAAGGTGCTGTTTATCCTTGGTGTGAAGTGAGGGAGGACTAAGCAAGGGAGCCAACTGAATAGTTGCCTCGGCAACCAGGTAGGCATCATGACCCCCTCCTTGAGAAACATCCATAAATGATAACAGCGTCCTTCCAGCGTTTATTCGGATACTGATAGGGGCCGCGTCATGATGCAAGGCAGTTTGGAAGCACTGAGCGGCCTCTTCGAGATCTGTAGGCACCTTCGTGTGTGAATATTTGGTGCGGAGTTTCTTCCCTAGACCATGTAATCGCTTAGCTAGGTCGGGGTCATCTTTCGGTGTTCCCTCAACTGCAGTACGGCTTGCGCAGATTGCTTCCTCGATGTCCTCCAAGGCTTTGGTGTGAAGATATCTAGATCGAAGCTTCACTGCAAGATTAGAAAACAGACCGGCCCGACGAGAGGGCTCTCGGGTGGGTTCTATGGCTTCTTTAGTCATCCGAATAGACTCGGAGAGGTCGTCGAGGTTTCTTGTTCGTAAATACCTGCTCCTTAGTCGTATACCAAGAACCTCCAGTGCCATGGCCCTACTAGGGTGATCGTCCGAGATGGCTTCAAGGGTCTGTTGGGCCACGTTGATTGACTCATCGAAGTCAGCCGTTTCTTTGGTACGTGCGTATTTCAAGCCAAGCCGAATGCTTAGATTAATCAACAGATCTGTCCTCTGCTTATGCTCCACTGGAGTGACTGCGATAGCCTTGCGGGTGACGTCTATCGCTTCTTCGAGGTCTTTCATGGATCCAATGCGCGTGTATCGGTGTCTCAGAAGAACGCTGAGGGCAGTGTACTTTCCAGTCAGTGTAGGGTTACCATCAGGGGTGACCTTTATGGAATCCCGAGCGACGTTGATGGCTTCCTCTAGATCCTCAATTGTCCCTTTGCGCAGATACCGCGCCCCAAGTTGAGAGGCAAGACTGGCTAATCTGTCGCCGCGTTCTGCGTCTGGGAGATCTTTCGGTGTGGCCTTGATAGCCTCTCGAGCTGTGTGGACAGACTCCTCAAGAGCATCCGTATCCATGCTTGACTCGTATTTACTTCTCAGATCCAGGGCCAAGCTGTGATATCTTTGGCCAAGAAGCTTACTGTCGCGTGGAGTGAGTTCAATCGCCCGCCTAAGTAAATCAAGAGATTCGTCAAGATCCTCAATGTCTCCAATTCGCTTCGATCTGGAACTAAGCTGGATGCTGAGATTGTGTAGCCTTCCAGGAAACTCCTCATGGCTTTGTGGAGTAGCCTCAACTGCTCGTTTTGCCATGGCAACAGCTGCTTGGATGTCTGTCGCTTGTCCGGTATACGAGTATTTATCACCTAAAGCGAGGGCGAGGTCATGCAATCTTCCCGACAGATCTAGGTCATGCCTAGCGGCCAAGTGGATAGACCGTTTTATCAAGGCAGCAGCTTCTTCAATATCCGCTAGTTCTCCGATGTGCAGAAATCTGTGCCTGAACTGACGGCCGAGGATGTGTAAGTGCTCTGCAAAGTCTACGTGATCATCCGGCAGATTCTGCAGAGTCTTCTGTGTCACAGCGATAGATTCTTCCAAATGTTGCATATTCTGGGTTTGTGGGAACTTCGTGGCTATCTGGGTGCTGAGGTTGCCGAGTTTGTGTATGTCATCCGGGTGATCCGGAGGGGTGCAGTCAACAGCCTTTCGAGCAAGTGATATAGATTCTTCCAGATCTGTAATATCTCCTGTATAGACGAGCCTTTCGTTCTGATCAATGCTCATTTTGTTGAGGATGACTGGTTGATTCCTGTCGCTTTCTGATGAAGTCATGATAGCCTGTTGCCTAATGTTACAGCTTTGTCACGGTCTGCCAGAGCTAGTGCTTGCTCACGCGTCTCTCTTGGCTTATAACCCAGGTTGCTTGGGTATCTAGTATAGTATGTTTGGCCTGGGAGCGCAGCGTATAGTGGTTTTCTCAAAAGAGCGATGATTTGCCAATGTGTAGTAGATGCTTAGTGTGAAACCTATTGGAAACCCCGCATTGTAGGCGGGTTGAAAATTAGGTATTAGTCTTATGCTATAATTACTTTAATAGGGTTATAAGAATAAATGCAAGGATTATTTAGCCACTGTCTGACATAAGGTAGGCAATCTTTAATGTCTAGTATAGTTACCTATCTCAGTAATAATCGACGATCGATCCGTCTACGCCTTTCCATTGACAAGCACATGTATCTAATCCCCAATAACCTCTCACAATCTTGAACAACTCAACGACCACATCGGCTATAAAATGTCATCTTCCACCGTAAATCAAATCGTTTTCGAATCCTACCCCGACCGTGGGTTCCAGGCGTATAGCGTCGTTTTGGGGGCGTGGTTGGCTCTGTTTCCAGCCTCAGGTCTCCTCAACTCGACTGGTATTTTCCAAGCATGGCTACTGGTCAATCAGCTTGAAAACTACTCAGAGCCTCAAATCGCGTGGATATTTAGCACCTTTGCTTTTCTGTTTTTCTTTGGGGGCATTCAGGCGGGTAAGTCCACACCAAGCATCCAAACCACACAGAAAGTTATCTGACAATCACATAGGTCCAATATTTGATAAGTATGGCCTCAAGTACTTGTTCCCCATTGGCGCATGTGGCTTGGTGGTCTCGCTGGTTTGCACGAGTTTCTGTGCAGGTAGGAAAGTCCTTACAACGAGATAAGTAGAGTCCTGGGCTAACGTCACTGGTGAGAAGAATATTACCAGTTCATGCTTGCCTTTGGGTGCCTTGGAGGTCTATCTTCTTCAATCATATGGACCACCAGTATCGCCACCCTAGGACATTGGTTCATGCAAAATCGTGGACTAGCGACTGGCCTTGCAACAACAGCCGGTGGTATTGGGGGCCTATGCTATCCCCTTGCCTTTTCGCATCTCTCACGTCGAATTGGATTTCCCTGGACAATACGATGTTTTGCACTCATTACCTTGTTATGTTTCCTAGCCAGTCTGCCGTTACTCAAGACGCGGCTCCCCGCAAATCCAACCTCGCGGCTTGTTCTCGACTGGAAGGGTTTCAAAGACACTAGGTTCACACTGACAATGATGGCAATATTTATTTTGGATTGGGCTGTTTTAGTGCCTCCAGCATACATCACGACATACACCTCTTTCCATGGACTGAATGATCTCTCTCCCAACATACTGGCAATTCTCAACTCGGCATCTACCTTAGGACGCTGTCTACCTGGGATTGTTGCCGATAGGCTCGGTCGATTCAACGTGATGATCATTTGCGCTACTCTTTCCACTTTATCAATCTTCTCTTTATGGCTTCAAGCGAGATCTAACGCTGCTGTTGTCATTTCCTTCGCTGTGGCCTACGGCTTTTTCAGTGGCACCGCTTTCAGTTTGACACCAGTATGTGTAGCTCAGCTCTGCAAAACAGAGGAATATGCCACACGGTATGGCACGGCCTACGGCGTGGTGAGCTTTGCCACGTTGGCCGGAGTTCCCCTCTCAGGGCTCATCTTGGGTACAAGTGACGGGAACCACTACAACGCCTTGGTTCTGTTCTGTGGCACAGCGTATGCAGTCTCGGCTCTTCTTTTTATTTTTGCCAAGGGCATTAGCCAGAATTGGAGGCTCTTGTCTATATTCTAGTCATCATTGAAACTCTGCCGTTGAAACTCAAGAACCAAGGACATATAACCCGTCAGGTAGTATAACTAAGTTCTATGTGCTGATTTAAGCTCTCAGCCACAAGTCTCTACTGCAAATAACACATCTGGCTCACGACTTAGATATTATACCGAAATGCCTGACCAATTACTACTGCATAAAGCTGATATGAGGAAAAGTCAGGTAGTATAACAACACCTATTCAACCATAGAATGGACAGATTTGCAAGCTTCTAACACATGAAACGAGAACACGATAGTATTAGCTAAGAAAGGAGACCCGTCTTCTTTTCTACAAGCAGGAGAATGAAGCAAGAACGGCAGCAGTTAAATGACTAGTCAGGTCAGAAAGTTATCTTCTCAGTTGATTGCCTACACTAGTCCCTGCATCAGTCCGTACTTATTTATAAACGATCGTCCGAAATCCTTAAATTCTGGCAAGTACTCCAGTGCATTTAGAACATAAACTGCTGTTTTAACTTAACCCTTGCACGTCTTAAACATCGGGCTTTCTTCCATAAATGGAACATCTGCCAATTATTAGTGCCCAGTCCCTATGCGCCTTGCAGATACCCACATGGGATTATAAGCATGAATGCTGGGATCATTCAGATCCTTCCTCACATCAACAAGGAACATAATAACCTCATCCCGCGACCATCCGTGAGCCCTCGAGAACGACGCCATGGTCAACGACTCCAGAGCTTCTGAAGAATTGTAGTTATTCCACGTTCCCAACTCTTTATACTTTTTATCTCGAGGCCATGGATTGGTAGGCCACTTGAATCTTTTATCAACGACATCGAGAAATCCGACTTCTTGCATAATAGCTTTGATCTTGTCGAACTCGATAGACGTGCTCCCGAGCTTAGTAAAGGCTTCCCCGAGGAGGTTACACCATTTGGAGAGGGCGTGATCCGGGGTAAGAGTCCCGTCGTCGGAGACAATCATACCTCCAATCTCTTGAAACTCAACGTAGCCACCAGGCTTGACATTTCTACACGGATTAGTTTTATGGACGGGTGTGGAGATTGAAGACTTGCTTGAAGATCTTGCGGATATAATCCTCCCAATTCTTAATACTAAAGACCATCATTCTGCTATGAATATAGTCAAATGGCTGACCGTATTCCCAGTCTTCATCAATATCATCAATGATGAAACGAAGGTTTGGAGGGACACTGGAGATGTTAGCGGAAAAATATGATCCCGGGGTTACTAACAAAGCTGGTTGAATTGGCGAGAGGTCAACACCAATAACCTATGCAGTTAGTAGAGGCTCACGTAGGATTGGCCGGTAAGGGATATACCTCAGTTTCCGGGTGCTCATCAGCATAGTCAATGGCCCATATTCCGGTTCCCGTTCCTACGTCGAGTACGCGTCCAACCTTTGCAGCAGGGTCATTGGGTGGAGCAAGACCTAGTTTATCTCCAAATGTTAGGAGGAAAAGGTTATGTTGGAGGTCTGGTCTGTTAGTAGCATGCTTAAATATAGTCGGGTTGCCATACCCAGGCGCTCATTTTCAACCTGGTCGTTTGGAAGATGATATTCTGGCAAGGTTGTTAGAAATCGGCTATCGAGGACGGTAATGCTTCTCACTTCCATCTTTGTAGCGATGGTAAGTTCTGCCGTTCTCATGCCGATAGTTCAGGATAGAGCTCGAGATGCTCGTTGTTGATGAAGCGGCATCCTATCACCTTTCAGTCGAGTCCTTTCACGTGGATAATTCAACAGCATACAGTTTCAATCGACGAGTCGGCA
The DNA here is from genome assembly GCA_014898885.1 of Fusarium lyarnte (nom. inval.). NCBI lineage: Eukaryota > Fungi > Ascomycota > Sordariomycetes > Hypocreales > Nectriaceae > Fusarium > Fusarium lyarnte (nom. inval.). The sequence goes on from JAAVUB010000358.1 coordinate 61,878, forward strand.
TCATCAATGATCTGATGTTGTTCAGCGTTTGGCATTTGGTACACAAAACATACTCTTACCTGCTCATCAGGATGAAGAACTGGATCTGCATCTACCGTCGACATGTTGATGGTGAGGACTTGAAAATCGCTCAATGAGGGATAAATGAAGACGGAGGAATCTGTAGTCGAAATGGCAGATGGGAGGGTAAATAACTTGCATCCTGCTTGCCAAGAGAAAAATTAAGAATCAATATCACTGGTTCTCTTGAATTGTCAGTAACCAACATGCAGATGCGTACGTGGCCACAACATGGGTCAGTGGTCTGATATAATGATGCCCCTCATCTTGGCTTCTGAGTGATTCTTCTTCTGACGCATCGATTACAGGAGCGATAAATATCCAATTGGCCGGAAATAACAGGGTTTCCCATGTTTGAAGACCTAGATGCTTAATAACGTTCAATTGAGAGCTTCGACAAAATTAAAATGAAATGCATTGCAGGATCCATCCGTAGTCTCGATCCTTACTCCAATCGGTATGCAGACATCGCCAAATACACTGAATGCTTGAAATGTTGATCTACTCAAGAAAGAGGAAAGTATCTCGGGGTTGATGTAGCCTAATCGCTACTGACCAGCAAATTAGGAGATGGTAAACTCACTACTCCTACCCGTAAAGCTATTAATCTTGCCCGTGATGGGAGCCTTGCTATCTCCATAATAGCTCAATCTGTACGTCCCAGCACCAATATCCTTGGCGTCCTGCCATCCCGTCTCCCAAGTGATAGTAACCTCGCTAGATCCGAGAAGTCCGTCAAGTCTCTTCCACTCAAAAACAAGATCCCAATCCTCATCAGTCCGGACCTGGACCCACTTCGAGCCGTCCTTCTTTTCAACTGCCGCATAAGTATCCTCGAGATGAAGATTGTTGCGAGGATTGGCTCCCACGAACGTAGCGCTGATGGTGTCCCCAACTGCAAACTTCGACTTGCTCACGTCTTTGGAGACGTCACCAAACTTCGTGCCGATCTTGGGGTTGTCGTAAACAACGCCCGTGGTGAGAGAAATGGAGTTCTTCCGATTATCAGGTGCGGATGGACCAGTAGGTGGCTTTGAGGCGCCCTTTTCCTGGAGGAGGTATCCGAGATAAGTTGAAGTCAGGTTGATGTAAGCGTCCAGACTATGTCTGCCATGGACTGTTGAGCCACCTTCGTAGCGCTGCACATCATACTCTTCAGGCGTAGTACAGTAATGCGCGTATGTATTGCCAGGTCCACCAGCGACAACGATAGGATCACTTCCAACACCACCTCTATCCTTGATCTCATCACTGATACTCTTGCGCCAACGTCGTGAAGACATAGTCGTAAGCTCAGGTGCCGAAACAATGATGAAGAAATTACCGACGCGTAGCATTTGGATATCGACGATATTGGGAGCCCAAGCATACGGCAGTGTGATCTCGCCAGCGTCGATAAGGATAGGCTTGGGTGACTGGCATGCCACTTGCTCCTTGGTTGGGTTGCGCAAGAACTTGGATACTAGAGACCAGAAGGGACTGGCATCAGGTTCACCGGAGTCACCCTGCTTGAAGTCGAAGTACCCAGGACCATCGGTAGTTCCAGCGGCGAAGGAGTATCCAAAGGCCGCTGCACATGTCTTTGCTGATGTGCCATTGGGTAGCTGAAAGGTGAAGTCGGAAAAGTTCTGGAATGAGTGATATCCGAGAACACTCTTCCCCGTAACAGGAACACCATCCCCGCCTTGCATCTGACCATACAGCTTATCGGCCTGCTTGAAGACTCGACGACCGATTTCCCAGCATGACTTGGTGCCTCCGTCGTTCAAACCCCAGAAGGGACCTCTTCCATGACAAGTGTCAATTTTTCCACCACAAGTTGCATCCTTGAAATCGCACTGCTGTCCTGAACCATCTTCACACCAGGCCCCTTCGACATTTGGCGTAGTGTCAGCGACGGCAGCTTGTGAAAACCCAGCCACGAAGTCATCAGTCGCTCCACTGGTACCACGAACAGCCTGCTCAAGTAGATAGGCACTCACACCTTTGTTATCGCCAGCGACGAGAGTGTTGTTCATGTAAAGGCTTGTACCATGGACCGAGAACCACGTCAAGACACCAGTGACCTTGCTGTCTAAGTCGCGAGTGAACTTGAGCATGGTCAATTCCTTGTCAACCTCGTCTTGGTACTTGTCCCGCTCAGACTTTGGATTGGCTTGATAAGCATACAGACTTCGATTGATGTTGACGTCTTCAATGCGTATCTTGCCTACGCTGAGACGGCCCTTGGCAAGACTTTCATGCGCCCGCTTGACTGAAAGGACAGCACCGTCAACGATGGCCTGGTATGCCTGCTGATTGAATCCGAGGGCGGATATCTGGGGCATGAGGTAGTTATTCCAACCTGCTGGCCCAGCATGCGAATGCGTTCCCGTAACAGCGACATTGTCAGACGTGTAGACGGAGTACTCAGATCCAAGAGCCGCGATACCCTCAAGGATACCTCTGCGAATAGCAGTATCGCCAGACTGGGTATCCAAAACCAAGTAGACAAACCTCTCTTTAGGCTCATCTGGATTACCGACGATAAAAGCGCGAGAGTAAAGGCGCTGGCGCAAGCCTGTTCCTATCTGCCCAAGGTCGGCATATCCCATGAGATTTAGCTCGACGACGGGGCCAGTCACATCAGCCTTGCCGACACCGAGCAAGTAGACATCTCCAGAGTCCTCAGCTCGTTTGGTGTTATCGTTGGAGGTATCTTCAGATGAACGAACGGCGAGGCATGATGCTGTCTGGAATAGGAAGGTGGTGAAGCTCAGGTATAATAGGAGCACGTATGAGAGATTGCGATAATTTGCGGTGAACATCATGACCACGATTAAACTGGGTCAACGGATGTTTTCACTTTGGAAATCATGGCGAAGGAATACGCGATGGCTCCTGGTATTTATAGTATTTACTCATTCTTTCATGGGTGGCTTGAAGTAACGCAATAAGTGGCTTCCAAAGCGGTCTGCTCAATTCAGTCGCAAACCTTTCAGCTATCACATTCACAAAACCAAGAAACCGAAGCTTTTTAATCACTTACAGGCAGTTATATATACCAGAACCGAGGTAGTTTCCCAATCAAGCCAAGACTATGCATCTCGACCCCTCTGACGATATCTCGCATACGGAAATCCTACCGATTCGAGATATCAGCCATTTAACCGATCGCGTGTGGGTTGCAGTGCAGGTTCTGTTTTAAGGAGATAGCCCGGCAGAAGTAATTCACGTGGCAACCATCAGCACGAGAAACAAGGCACGCGAGACATCCCCGCATCTTAAAGTACCGACTTCTTTTTAAGACTATAGTCAAGATAGCCACTGTGCAGTTGATTGCTGCTTATAAGGTTAAGCTTCAGGCTCAAGACAAGTGACAAGGGCATGACATATTTTCTCGCGATACAAGCTTTAATCGAAAAGCCTCCACGGTGGCCAATAAATCTTATTGCAAGCCCTTGGAGTTTGCGAACGTGGTCAAGATAGGAAGCTGGATCTTTTGTTGAGATGGTGGGTGAGTGCTACGATGAGTCACGCGAAGGTTCTTATCAGGAATAGGTTGATAACAGCACACGCATGCAGATCTAATCTAGGAACTATCTTTGCGGTAGACTATGCGTTTTCGCCCTCTGCTATCCTGGCCATCTCCGCTCGTCCAATTGTCCCGTATCGCTGTGAATCAAACATCCACCGAATAATTGTCTCTGTCGCCTGGAATATCTCGCGCTGGCTCTCTTCCAGCTCTGGCGCCTGCACTGCGCTCATGTTTGAGAGATCAACTGGCCCTTGCTCGAGATTCATATTAGCCATCTGCGATTGCAGAGCGATTCCATCATCTCGCAGCTGTAATAGATCCTCATGCCGCTTTCTGAGTGCCTCTCCTCGAGTAAGCGCCTCCGCCGGACAGTCCGGAATAGATTCCAATTCATTTATCACACTTCGCATGTCCTCCAGCATAGTATCTGGAACCGTCTCGCTCCAGCCCTCAATAGCTACTTCATAGCAACCCAAAGCCAGATTGATTGGTGATCCATCACCAAAGTATCGCTGCGCTGGTCCAAAGTTCTGACGGAATCTGATATTGGGATCAGCACCGCTAAGGAGAAGCTTTCCGACCAGGAAATGATTCTGGAACAAAGCGGCTCGGCACAAGGCGGTGCCAAACTTTGGATCATCAAAGTTTATGCACTCTTTGGACGCGAAGGGCGAGTTCTCTGAGAGCATGCATTGGACTTGCGCCATGTAGATTTCTGCTTCGACTACGTTCTTGCGTGCTGGCGGCGAGGAAGCAAGGATAATCCATCCGCTTTTTTGTTCCTCGGCCTCACCAATGTGATCCACGATAAAGTCAAACTGCTCATCGTGATGGAGCACAGACTCGTAATCAGCTGTTGTGTCGTTTGGCTTCAACAGGGATCGAAGGATGGACAGCGACATCTCTGTTCTTTGCTCAAGTAGTTCCTTGAAGATGGAAATTCGCGGGAGGTCGGTTCCCAGCTGATATGGGCTGCCAATTTGCGCTCCATGCTGAATGAGAAGATTCGCTAGGTCAAAGAATCCATTCAAGATGGCTTCAACAACAGGCGGTCTTGTCCCTGCTGGATGATCCGTAACGGAAACTCCGGACGCTATGAGCTCTTCCGCTATGACAGTCCCAGGGGGAGATGAAGCCGGTCGCCATGCCGAGTCGTGAAGTAACGTACCTGGCAACTCAGGGTAACTTTCGATATCGCCGCCATAGTCTCTCAACAGTCGAAACACTCTCTCGTCATTGAGCAATATCGCTTCGCGCATGGGTCGATAATCAGGCGAGCCGGAAGGATTATGGCCCATTTTTAATAACGCTTCAACGATATCACGATTCCCAAGTCGAATCTGCATGCACAGGGCTTCTCCGGATGGTCCAGTACTTGAGCCGGTGGCACCTAGTAGTTCTCTTTGCTCCTTGAAAATGGCAAGTGTTTCCTCAACATCTGACCGATATCTCGGGCCGTTTCTGATCAGTCGGCTGAGCAAAGAAAACGTATCTCGGTTACCAGCCTTTTGCTCCTGAGTCATCTTCAGAAGTGCCAGATCGTCAAAACCATCGAATAAGCCTGAGATTTTCGCCTGAGAATAGCCTTGTCTCAAGAATAGTCGAAGGAATTTGGGGAATGCCAGCAGAGCAGCGAGCTGAAAGGGTGACTTCCCACCAACTTCAACCAGCGGATCAGCTCCCAGTTCGATGAGCACTTCAGCAGCGTGGATGTTCTGAAATAGAACACATCGTCCCAAAGGTGTAGTAGAGATAGACATAGTTCCCTCCCAGTCAGCGTACGCCTTGAGAACCTCAGCTCTCATACCACCCGACGCGGCATCGATCAATGCTCCAGCGTTAAGTAAACCTTTAGCCATTGGCATCATCTCTTCCTTGTCGAATTTCCACAGCCAATGGAGAGGAGTGTCTTGACCCAGGGGATGTCCCTTTGGATCGGCGCCGTGTCTCAGTAGTGCTAGAGAAGCCTCTAGGTGAGCATTTCGACAGGCACAAACTAATGGGGTTTCTTCACAATCCTGATTTGGCAGATCAATGTTCAGCTTGAACGTGTTGATGAGGTGTTCGATTGTCTTGGCTTGTCCGCGGGCTGCTGCCATGTGCAGAACTCCATGGCCACGGCTGTTGACAAAGATCCTGTCGAAGCGAGTCACTTGCTGAGTATTCTCGTTCGTTGCCACTGGGTTCTTTAATGACTGCTCATAGGCCTCTCCGAGCTCCTGTTTGAGCTCTTGCTGAAGTTGTTCCACATTACTGACTTGGAAGTCCTTCCTCAAATGCCGCGGTAAGAACGCAAGAGATCCAGGAACGCCGCTGTAGTAATTAGCAAGTTTCTGTGCTGTCGAGTATGCTTGGGTGGAATTTTCTCTCAACTCGTCACTCAATAGCGGCAGAGCATCCTCAAGATCTTGGCCTGCCTGCCAACCTCCACGAAGAGTAGCCCATGTAAGACTGGACGGAAAGACGGCTAACAGTCCGGGTGGTGTTTGTCCCAGAGCTTGGCTTACACGCCATACACAAGACGCAGCGAGGTACTCAAAGCCACTAGAATCATCGGATCCAGTTATTGCATCACTGGCTGCTCGTCGAAGCGCAGCGCATGCTTTCTCGGGATCCAGGGAGGTTCCGAATTCGGCGATATGACATCTAAAGAGAAACCAGGCTGCAAAGAGTTTATGTAGCTCGACATCACGGCTTTGATCACCAGAATCCGAGATAGCCTGAAGAGCTTGGATTATATGCTCTTGCTGCTGCCATGACAACACCTTTTTGAGTTTCTCGGGCTCAAAAACAAAACCTGGGTTGACTGGAGCCTTGACTATGGGTCGAAAGCCAGGCCTGCGACAAGTATCAGCAACGGTTAGTCAAGGTGCATGACATTTCCTACGTGTTGTTTTGCGGATCATAAGTAGCTCCCACCGTGCCTAAGAACAGCCCCGCACCATCTGCACTAATGCCATGCTTTCCCTGACAAATTGTTAGTCCGGTCCGCGAATATCTTCCTTGGCATGTTGTAGACTGGAAAAAAAAGCTTTAGGGTCGGTAGGGTCACTGACGGGAGGCTGGTTGTCTTCCACTTCTTTCCACTTGTGATTCATTTGCGAAACGTTAGTCAAGTAATCGTCAATCTGCGGAAGCCTGGAAGAACAAAGGGTAAGCTTCATCAAGCAGTAGTAAACCAACAGCCGTGACGTACGGGATGCCCCTCAGAGCAGCTTGTGCCTTGGCCAAAGACCTATCTGCAAGGTTCTTTTGTATCGTCTGTTCGAGAACATATAGAACCATTTCCGCGCAGTCCTGATTGATCTCACGCATGTCAAAATAATCTTGGATCATAGAAGTAGCTCTGTGTAGGAGTCGGCCAGATTGCTTGAGTTGCGCTAGTGTCACCGATGAACCCGGACCTTGGTGTCGAGGACTGAACTCGTAATGAAGGTTGGTCAAATCGCCATCCGCAAATGTTTCACAGACAAGCAGCCCAAAAGAGTAGACATCGCATAGTTTTGCGGCCTCGGCTGTGACAATGCCGTCGGTTTCTGGTGCAGCGTATCGTGGTGTCTTGCAGATGAAGCGATAAGAGTCATGCTTCTCAGAGCCATAGACGGCACCTCCAAAATCAGCAAGTTTGGCCATATAAGGCCCACGGCTGGATTTGTCCGCGAAGATCAGCACATTCTGACGCTTGATGTCGCCGTGAATGATGCTGCAAGCGTGGATGATAGATAAGCCTTTCCCGGCATCGTACAGAAGCTTTTGCTTGACGGCAAACGAAAGTGGCGATTTGGAGTTACTTTGCAGGTCCTCTAACGTTCCGTGCTCTGCATACTCAATGACGAGTTGAGGATAAACGCTTCCGGATGCTCCGTTTGGGCCCCAGCAAAGGCCGACGAGGCGCACGATATTAGGATGGTACCGAAGGGTCTCGTGAAGAAGAGCGCGAATTTCGAGCAAGACGTGATCCCAGCCTGCTTTGGGTAGATCATCAGATTGAGACTGAATGCGAACTGTTTTCAAGGCCACTACACGCTTTTGGCGGATGACTGCAGGCGCAGAGCTTGATGTTTGGGGGTTTGGGATTGCGATCGCTCGTTCCACCGAGAAGGTTGCGCCGCGATCAATGAATGATCGCTCAGTGAAGCCTTGGATGTACTCATCGATGAAGACAGTTTCTGTGTTGCGTCCCTTCTTTTCCAGGGATGAGACATGCGCCAGGAAAGTTGGAAATCTGTTTTCATTCCGATTAAGCTGCTCTTTGATTTGCTCCTCAACAGGCTGAAGCTGCACAGTGCTTGCCGGTAGTATTGAAGGATCCTGCCATAAGATCTGGCTAAAGGGGTCTATAATCGTCTCCATGTTGCGCGTTTGAGATGATGAAGCATCCAACAGCTGCAAGACTCCAAGTGGGAGATAGATTCTGCCTTGGCTCCGTTATGTCTCGGACGCTGCGCCTGCATAATATGATAACGTTGATAGTGCGATTGTGATTGGCTACCCTAAGCCACCCAACTTCAGCCCAGCCCAGCCCATTCAGTTCTAGGCTTTGATGCTGCATATGCCACGTAAGAGCTTGAATTCAGGCTGCACCGAATACGCTTTCAGTAAAATTGCCTCATATGACTTGAGATTGATCCAACGAGTAACAAACACACCGGATTGAACAGCCGACAACACTAGAAGTCGTTCCTATTCAAGTTAGATCACACCATTAGGCTAGCCACGAAACTCAACGGCAGCCAACTACGATGCTTGATCCAGGCTCGATAATCGCGCTCACGCAAATCACATACGAAGGCGCCAAACGAGCTGTAGACCTGGTCCTAACAGCGATACACTTCCCCAAAGAGTGTGAGGAGTTGTTCGTGCAGCTGAAGCTTGAGCAGTTCCGTCTGCAGTGCTGGGGTCGTAGTGCGGGGTTGGAGCAAGGCAGACTTATCGAGGCTCTACATCCGATCTTTCCGGAAATACGAAACGCGCTTGACTGCATAAGTGCACTCTTTCAGGACTTGAACAAGTTACAGGCCAAGTTTGGCGTTGTGTCTACGACTGTGGAGGATGTAGGTCAGAGGCAAAAGGAACTGGCGTACAAGTGGAATGAAGAACTTCACAAACAAGGTCTGGCACTTTCCGGTAAACAGGCTGAAGATGGAGCACCGTCTTTCATCTCAAAGGAACAGAAGGCTTTCTTCCCGGCCGGTACCTTCAAGGTCAATCTACCAGCTCGTCTCAGATGGGCACTAGGAAACAAGTCCAAGTTCCGCGACTGCGTGGCAGAGCTGGAACGCTACACCAACAAACTGAACCAACTCTTACCAGAGCGCCAGAGTCTTCAGTACAAACAAGACTGGACAAGAGTCAATATAATAATCGTCGGAAAGGCCGATGATGAGAACACAGTCTCCTTGCTCCGAAATGCCCTCGAGGGAAGTCCGGCCATGGAATCATCACTCCGTGGACTTGTGGACAGAAAGTCAGTCGCTGCAGCTCCGAGTACCACAAACTTTCTCCGAGGCAATCCCCAGCTAGACAAGAGTGCTTTCAATATGGATATGGGAACTCTGTACAATGAAAGATTCATTACGACGAGAAAGACAACTGGTGAACTGGTCCTCTTTGAGAAGAAGTCATGGGATGACGAACGCTCCATGGCCAACCGCTCCAAACTACAGATGCGGCTCAGTCGACTCGTTGCGATGCTCCGGCCAGGCAGAAGTGGCAGTCTCCTAAAGGCTGTCGGCTTCGCAGAAGACGAATTTTATAAATGTTGGTGGATCGTATATGAGGTGCCCTCATCCATATCACCTAGCCTTAACCTTCGCGTCATGACGCTTCACGAGCGGTTGGGACGTCAATCTTTCCATCTGGCGCCGCTGGAGGTCCGGACAAAACTAGCCTTGGCCTTGGCCACAGCTTACTCGGAGCTGTTTAGCAGTGGCTGGGTTCATAAGGCTATCAGTAGTCACAGCATCGTGTACTTTGGTCCTCGTACCGATTTGACACGTCCTTTCGTCGTTGGTTTTGAGTTTTCTCGTCAGGATACTGAAGAGTCCAATGTTGATGCTGCCAAGACGCCAGCACAAGTCGAACGAAGCATTTATCGGCACCCTGACTACATCGGTAGCGAGGCACAAAGATACATGACGCAATATGACATCTACTCCTTTGGACTTGTCTTGATAGAAATTGCCTTTTGGCAGCCATTGAAAGATGTTTGTCCATATGCCAAAGGCGACACATTCGGCAAAGAGGAAGCGAAGTCTGTGCAGAAGTGGGCGATTCAAGTTGCAGAGACGCAATTTGCGTTTAGAGTTGGTACGGCATATGCAAATGTTGTGAGCTGGTGTTTGAAGAACGGCGCCAGAGTTAGCAAGGACCAGGAGGACTGGCATCCAGCGTTGGCGTTTAACGATCATGTTGTTGTCCCACTTTGCGGAACATAGCTTAGCCCAAGGCCTATTCTTATTAAACACCTATTTATACCGTACTGTAGCTTCTGATATATAACAGGGCGGAACATTGTGGAGCTCAAAGTCACGTCATATTCCTTCAGTAGCTCCGAGCAGGCTTCTCATTAAACGCAATAGCCTTGGAGCTACTGTCTGTACCAAATTTGCATTCTGGACTATACCACGTAAGACGACCAGCAATAAACTACCTGGCTGTGATAAGGTTGTGAGGTCACATTATGCCACTAGGAGATTCGACTAGGTCTATCTGGAACCCAACGTAATATCGAATGTCATCTGTATCCCACGGAATAGGAATAATAGTAAGTAGGTTCAAGAACGGCTTCCCTCCTTTGCGATAGTTGATTAGGCTGATCTGGCTTTCTCGTCTGTCCTGTACCTCTTTCTTGATATACTGAATTGTACTGTTATCCACAAATGGTCGAGAAGAACCCCTTTCGACTCTGCCGTCTGGGGCTTGCAGAAAGCGGCAGTTTCTACCAATAGCTTCGTATCGACTATATCCCGTGAGAGTTTGAAAGTTGTCAGAGACGTATACCATGGGGCAGTCATCAAGCGTAACGTCGCAGACGACAAATGAGCAGGATAAATCGATGGCGCCAAGATCCAATTGGGGATTCTTCCGAGTCGCAACCAGCGAAAGCGCTTTGATGGCGTCAAACCCACTTTTACTATAGAGGCTTTTCGATCTTGTTGTTTTCAAATCAGGAGAGGTTGTAGAAGGAGGTTTGGCCTTTCCATCTATGGACGTTTGTAAGACTTTGGGAGAAGAAACATCGTCCGTAGACGGCTGATCTATCTCGTTATCTTGAGTCATGGCTGGATCCGCAGTCTTCAAATCAGATTGACTGTTAGAAGAACAATCCGACGGCGCAAAATCTCCTAATTCCTGAAATAAACTTCCCTTCCTCATTGGTATCCCTTCTTCAACTGTTGCTGAGTCAGGATCCAGTGAGTAGTCGATACGAAGTTGAGCCTGTGCTGTCTCGCCATGCACTCTGGGGGATTGATTTCCAGACACCGACATTGTACGGTCAATGTCACTCAGCTGACGAGTTGACGCCGTATCTGGTAACGCTTGCTGTGTATCAAGTCCATCGCAGTCTTCGGACGCAGCTTGGATTGGGGATCCAGGAAACGATGCTGGAGGTGAGTCACACAGTGACTCGGTATACTCGAGAAACCGTCTCATTGCGAAGCCAGCTTCTGTTCCATACCACTCAGATCCTTTACACCCCGCTACACTAGCCAGTTCGATACGGTCGTTATCCAAGGCTTCCAACCTCGATTTAATGTCCTTGAACTCCTCTTTGAAGTCTGTCTCGAATCTTTTGGTACGCTCATTCAACGATGCAATGGTAGAACTGATGGCATGTGAGTTAGAGAAAAAGCAGATACCGGCTGATGTGCTATCACTGTCACGGCGCACTTACAACGTCATCGCGCTCAGCGCCATATCCAACGAAACTTTATATGTCGTAATCGTATCCCTGAAAAGCTGAATTTCCTTGTCTTTAAATGCCCAGGCCATTTGCTTCCAGACTCGAACTTGAATGGTTCCATCTCTTGAGGTCTGAGTGAAACCGCGTAACAAGATAGTGAACTCGTCGAATATATTCAAGCAGTTCTCCAAGGGCGCTTTTAAGCTGACGCAGAGGTCGAGGTGGCTGGACAACCTATCCTGGATGTTTGTGATATGGGCAAGGACCTCATACAAGGCTCTCAAGTCGGTGGAGAGCGCGGCAATATCCTTAGGGGCATTTTGAAGGGTGTCAATAAATTCGTACAGTCGCTTGGAGCCATGTAGCAATGCGCCTACAACGCCAACGACGCTTGCTGTCACAGAAAGTGGATCAGACATTGCAGAAATGTTTAGTTGAAAGGAAAATGCTAAGAGTTGGCGGGGAAGATTTACTTGCTCTTTGTGATTTCTTTTTCAGCCTCAGATATGGATTAGTAGGTATCTGTCTTACTAGAATAATATGCAAAGTGATGTGTAATTCTTTTGCATTTAATTGGCTTAAATGTCTTGCAGTCTGCCTCGCGGTAAGGGGACTGACTAAGAGCCTTATTAGGTCTTTATATATAAGTGGCTAAATATAAAATAATGTCATATTATATTTAAATTTTATCCATTCTTTATGAGTTTAGTTAATCTTTACTGGAAAGTAATTAGAAATAGGTTATAAATTTTCATATTTAAAACACAGTTATAA
>JAAVUB010000359.1:0-10635 GCA_014898885.1 Fusarium lyarnte (nom. inval.)
TAATAAGAGTAAGTACTTATATTATATATACTTTAGACTACTACGCTCATTCTTACAAAGGTTTTACTTTCTACTGTCAGTGCTGGGAGGTGGCGGATCGAGGTATCTATGCCGAGATGTTCGAAGGATCCAATGGGTCATGTACTGGTACTGATTAATGAAATGGATATTCAGGGCTTTAATTGAAAGCATAACAATTTGTCATTTTATATAATACAAGTAATACAACAAGTAATCAGTAAGGAAAGAAGTATCAAAACAGATTCCTACAACCTATAGTATCTCCAGTAGCTTAGTCCATTGCAATCCACACCATACCCGTGTTAGTCTTAATGCTAGCTTCAGTACCCCATGTACCAGCCTTCCATTCAAGCTCATCCTTTGTTGCACTGACTACTTCGGAAAAGCATCGTAGGCCTGATGTCTCCTCAGGAAAGTCGATGTGAGTCAGTGCTGCAAAGACTACCGGCGGGTTCTTGAAAGGACCATTCTCCCAGCGCTTCTTAAGAGCCGGTGCGTTCGTCCCGAAATAATCAACGCCGGCTCGAACATTCTTCCCATCGTACTCAGAATCCCATGCTAGCCACATAACTCTAGCACCATCGAATTGGCGTCCTTCCCACGTCGCTACAGTAACCGTACAACCGTCTGACGAGACCTCGCTAGCAAAACATCTCAATGACCTGCCGCCCTTAGGCTGGCTGATTGAAGTGAACCAGCATTGGACCCTGGGCACTGTCTTGTATGGCCTGGGAAAGGTAATGCGAAAGCTGGCGTTCGCCGTTGGAGATCTGTTTGGAAGCTCCGAACTATCAACCTCGCCATACTGGAAGTTGATGTTTCTGTTGTTGGGGAGAGCTAGCCAGTTGGCCTCCATCTTCGAGGCGACACTACCCCGGGTCTGGAGCTTGAGGGTGAAATTGTCTCCAGAGTAACCAGATGTTTCTACACCCAGGTTCGGGCCGACAGGTGATATAGTTTCAAACTGGCGTAGGCCGTGGATGACCCTGGGAGTCGATTGATAAGGCTTCTGAAACCAAACGGCCTTTTTGGCGCTATAATTTGCTTCCTGTTTCCATCCGGTCTCGGCACTTCTGACGCCTCCAGTTTGTGGTCCACTGAACTCGTTGTGAGAGCTGCTGGGCTCGCCACTACTGTAGTCGGTTGGGAGGGCAATTTGGTTGTGAATGAGCAACTGCTCAAGCACCTCACGAGCCTTATTAGCCTTGTTGACACGAGCCTGGTTTTCATCCCGCTCCTCTCTAGCCTCTTTGAGCGACGTATGAAGCCTAGTAGCAGTATCAATAGATTCTTGGGCTTCCTTCTCCGCTTTGGCTCTCTTTTCTTCAAGACTTGTAATTTCGTCTTCCTTTTCCCGAATGTCATTTCGGGCGTCTGTCGCATCAGCGAGAGCGATGCTCATATCGGTCTCGGCCTTCTTGATCCTCTCACGCAGCTCAGCATTCTGTTTGGCAACCTCTCTGTTTTCGGCGTCAAGCTTCTCATTGGCCCTCACTTGAGACTCGTACATGATCTGCAATTCCTGGAGCTTGTCTAACAAATCTTGCATGTTGGCTTGCAATGTCTGTACACGAACGTCGAGGGCTGCCTTTTGGACCCGCGTTAGGTCCAGCTCCTTTTGGACATCAGCCTTGGCATTGCTCTCTAGCTCAAGACGCTCCTGAAGTTGGTTGATGGCATTGTGATCTTCCTCGTCATGCTTCTTGCCGGACGCGATGGTTTCCTCGAGCTGCCTTTTCAGGTCCAGCTCCCTGTCCGAGGCGACGGAAAGTCCCTGCTCGAGTTCTTTGATTTTGGCCCCTTCGACCTTCAGATTGCCGGTCAAGTCTCTGACCTGATCGAGGAGATTGACTTTTTCATTATTGACTGCGTCAAGCTTTTGCGAAATCATATGGAAATCCGTATCGAGGGCCGCAAATCGCTTTCTAATGTTAATGATACCCTATTTCAAGGTATATAGAGAAAAAACATACCTCCTGAGCGTACTTGGCAAGGTAGCCGGCCTGATCAATAAAGGCGGCTGAATGAGTCAGGACCTCAAACAGACTGCGAGGGAAAGGCAACGGTGTGATGATATGAGGAAGCGTAGGTTGGGCCTGTGGTAGCCGGGCTTCGAATTTGGTTTCCTGGGGAGGCTCCTCGGGGGGGTTGAAGTCGCTATATATGTGATTAAAGATACCACCGCAAACGTGAAGGCCAAACTTACTGGGAATGATGATCGATGAGAGCCGAAAGTTTCAGCTCGCCGATGTCCTGGCCATAGCCGTGCTCTTTCATGTGAACGGCGAGCTTCTCGCTCTTCTTGCTCCAGTTGCAAATTATTTCGTAGTAAGAATTGAAGGAAAAGTTGACCATGTCGCCTTCAGTTCCAGAGTCGAGTTTCTGGCTGCCTTTACGAAATTGGAGATTCTTCAACTCGCCATTCGAAGCTCTCGTCCACTGCCACACGCACAGGACTGGCTTGCCCTCGCCAAAACCTTCGGGAACAACGAAAAGAGCAAGCTCGTTCGTTGCGAATTCCCTCCAGTTAATCTTTCCGGTCCAAATGCGAGCCGGGTCCGTGACCTTGTCGTCCTTAGACTGCCAAACACGGTCCAGAACCATCTCGTCGCTCTTTTCAGTCTGCGGGTTTGAGATGACAAGAGCAAGGTTTTCATAGACCTTCTGGGTGGTGATCTCAAAGTTGAACCAAGAACCTTTGAGGGTGAACTTGTCGTCACCGCCCGAGGTCTTTTCCACCTTCTCAATAACGATGGTGGTGAACCAATTGGACTTTTGGTTGCCATGAACATCCTCAGTCCATTGAGAGAAGAGATAGACGCTATCTCCTGCACGTACAGGACCTTGGGGTAGAATGAGGGCAAGTGTCTCATTCTTGGCATAGTTGAGCCAGTTGAGTTTTCCAAGGTAAACAAACATTTTGGTGGGTTGAGTTGTAGTAAAAGAAGAAGTGAAGACTCTTGGGTGCAGGTTAAAGTGACTAATTTGTTTGTGTGAATTGCAACTATGAGGCGGGAATAGATAGGTTCTTATAGCTAATTATTTCGCTCATCATTCATTCCATGGTCAGTTCTGTACCTCTTGAGGCCAGCGTAATGATTGAGGACTGCTTAGAACATCATTAGAGGAATGTTCCACCAACACCTACGCGCTTTAGTTGAGCAGATGCTTAAGGGAGGCTGTGGCTGCCTGAGAACTTCAATTAGTGTTGTATTTTTTAAAACTTCCATATCGCCTTCGAGGCAAAATGAAACATTCAAGCTACAACTAGATACGTTTGCGTGGATACTACCAATTCGTTCCCGTTGGCTTCCACATGGCGGCTTAGAACGAAGCTGAATCCCTATAATAGATTAAACGGCCCACGCCGCCTCTAAATAATGACGAACAGTCTTCTTAGGTCTGATCGAAGATGGGAATGCAATACAGCGCCATGAGCCCATTCAGCTGTCAAACAAGCCGCCGTGTCTCGGAGTTGGCTTCTTGGATCCTCTCGTAAAGCCTATCAATATATGATTGAAAAATAACACTTTACATCTCAGGTACTATTCCAGGTCTCATTAGGTTTAGATTCTAACTAGCGCCTGTTCTAAGTGTAGGGCCTAGCTTATGACACTAGGCGTATCGGCAAATAGCTTATCTTTATCAATTAATATCACTTACTTCCCGCAGCAGTACATCAGGATCTATGGATCATGGCACCTTTAAGGATAGCTGAAGTCCTACTATAACGAAAAAGCTAATCGTATTGGATGTCAGAAAGTTGAGGGATAGTATCCCTTTTCGGCAGTGGTGGCTGTTTATTGAGCAGCTGAGATCCTGTTTGTCTTAGAATTTAGCCTATCTGCCTCGGCTAGCTCATCATCAGGCGTCTAGATAATGCAAACGTGATAAACAGCACAAAATGCCACCTTTATGGTGCTTTGGTACACAGTTCCTCGTGTCCAGCCGCATTCCAGATCAAACATTGCATGATCTTGTGTTAATTTCAACTTGGCGCTCTGAACTATAGCTGAAACCCTTACTAAGAAGGGAGTGATATGGGGCGGTGAGCTTGGGCATTCCTGAAGACAGCGTCATTGATTTACCATTTAGGAAATTTGGGCTTTACAGCGAGGAGCTGAGATCCTATGGCTGGCTGAAGATCCAATAATATCGAACAGCCTCGGCCACGAACCTCAATTGGCGAACAGAGACATTTTGGCAACTTGATATGTGATAATGTATCAAAGATGCAGCTCATTACGTTCGCCGTCCTATGGTAGAGTGGAAATGGAAGCACGAGCTGGGTTAATCGACTGATTCAGTCACATGTGCAGGCGGGATGTGGCAAAAATGTGGCTAACTGAGAAGCCAAAAGTAAACTTAACCCGTTAAACTTTATCTTGCTTAGATGCTCTGGATTATAATGTCTTGGCCCGCTTTACTATCTCAAGTTTGTGAGAACAGGGAACGGCTTCCACGTAGCGGCCAGTAGTAGGGACCTGACTGGTCTAATAGATAGCCTGGCCCATCCAGGAGGCCGCAACGGTGTCAAGGGGCGGAACAGCCTAATCCAGAACGCCTGGCACAAGGTTAGACTTGCTTTTTGCCTCTCAGCTAGCCACATTCTTGACTGTTTTCGACCGCATTTGCGTCTCAGGTCGTGGGTCCGTGATAAACCTCGCCACTCGGTGGCGGGTGGTGTGATCTCTACCTCCGTTCTCATAGTTTGTGACAATCATTCATAAAGAGCGGCCGAAACGCCTGCAGCTTTGCCACTCTCTGATGAGCCTGAACCACCCTGCACTCTTTGCCCAGAATACGAGGAAGGTGCACAGCTAGATGCAGGTCTTGAAACAATGAGCTTCCCACTGGCATCCAAGAGGACTTTGATTGGGTGATAAGGATCGGTTAGGAACAGCTTGGGCCTAGTTGTGCATGGGTACCAGATATTTGCGCCAGCAGGAATGACAATCTTGAGTAGGGTCGAAACAGTGCTGCTGGAGGAAGCGAATCGCTTCTGGTTGTATCTGATCGCCTCAACCTATTCCTCGGTGAGACCTTTGACGTTGATGACCTTGAGCCTTTTGACGGACGGTTCACTTGCGATGCTGTAATTGCTATCTAGGCCTGGAGTTGGTGTTGCCACGAATGAAAGAGCCTGGAGAGCAAAAAGCTCAGTTGCCCGAGCTGTCGGGGGTGTCTCAGCTCTGACACGTCCAATTCTTCAATCCAGTTCAGCTTTAAAGCTCGAAATGACAGATCAGGCCCTACTCCTAGCTGCCAAGAAAGTCGTCAGCAACATGGCTACCCATGTTCTGGCTGATAAGATGGCTTTCCCCCATGTCAGCAGCGACTGGATAATGTCTAGTGGTACAAAGGCGACATTCAGTTGGAGCTCGGGGCCTCAAACCTTCCCATGGGAGGAAGAAGTTGACGGTTCCAATGACCTTTACGGCTTCAGCTGGGAGGCGTCCGTCCGAAATCAGGTAGAAGCCCAAGTTGGAGGGCCTGGCATCTCAGTCAATAGTTCAATCTCTGCAAAAGGTCATCTGAGCATACACTCTTATGGATTGCCTAAGGCCTTATTTGACATTGTGCTCGATGCAGATGTCAGTGCATCTTCCCCTACCGATATACAGATGCGTCAGGCCGACAACGGCGGTAAACTGCAGGTCACTGTATGGATTCTTCATACCAGTTCGTCCTGCACCACCAGTTCCAAGTTACA
The DNA here is from genome assembly GCA_014898885.1 of Fusarium lyarnte (nom. inval.). Taxonomy (NCBI): domain Eukaryota; kingdom Fungi; phylum Ascomycota; class Sordariomycetes; order Hypocreales; family Nectriaceae; genus Fusarium; species Fusarium lyarnte (nom. inval.). Next base: position 5,735 of record JAAVUB010000359.1, read on the forward strand.
GTGACTGTTCGAAAGGTGGTCTAATTGTCGCAGTATATAAGGTGCCCTAGCTTGTACGCAAGGGACTTTAGTCTTTTGCGTGCCACACTAATAGATCCGAAACTATCTTAAAAAATTCCAAAAAGGAGTAATGGGATGACACTCTGGCCAAGGTAATTTCTGAGGCATCTCAGACAACCATAGATCTTCAACAGCCGCTTGAGGGGGCGCTCGATGGACAGGGTGCGTTTATTTTCCCGGGTGGTGGCGTGGCACATTTGAGATGAAGTCTCCGATCTTCAACAATGCTGGTGACCTAATGATTGGCCTTGTGATTAATAGCGGTAATGCAGTTGGCGACGAGGTGGATGAGTTTGTTCAAGCTTAGTCGAAGTCTTTATTTTCCTATGGTGCAGTTTTCTATATATATCCTAATATTAAGAGGTGAGTTAAATACATATAATAAAAACATAAAATATTATAAATACGGCCATTTAAATATGTTTTAAAGGCTAATTTAATGAAAACAAAATAAAAAAATAAAAAGGTGTTTTAATATATTTTATTTTAACTTCTAGGGTAAGCTACAGCAGTCACGTAATAATTCTTATACCTGCACAGTCTGCCATAGCTGCCCCAAAAGCCTTTGGTATCAACGCACTGATAAGATAAGCACTGCACTCCTCCACTTCGTCATTCGGGCGGCGCGCTCTTAGCTTATCTTTTCAGCGCGGTGGTTTGTGCGGCGAAGCATCGGCACCAGCCACAGCATGTTCTCCCAGCGCTACCAAGAACAGAATCCAACTTCTTTATCCACGTTTGCAGATGCAAAATTGAGGCAACTAATTGCATCTTGCTATCAATGCAAGAAAGAATTCCATCAAGAAGCATCTAGCTTCTCCTCCAGATAATTGGGGGCCGTGTAGTGCGCAGATCTGGCCTACCCCAAAGATGGGGGCCACTAACAATTTCCCCGCATCCAGGGCGTCGCCAGATCAACCAAAAACAAAACAGACGCCAAAGTCGTCTAGTCTTGAATTTGCATCTGTAGATCGAGCATCACATCGCGACTCCACACGCAACAGTGCTTTTATCTCTCGGCATGCACATCGACGGAATCCAGGCGTGGATCGATTCCGTTGATCCTTCAAGCCAATCAACCGATCCCAACGAGCAAATTACACCTTTTGTCACGGCCAAGAGGAGACGGCTCAGCGACCATTCCATGGAAAGCCCGTCAAAACGGAAGCGCAGGGAACAACCCGAAGCAGAAGCACCCTTTGACCCTGATAAGACACCGCAGTCATCAACTAGTCACCCAGCGAACTCTATCTTCGATCAACCTCCTCCACCATTCGACGTCACTGCCTCTACCATCGACTCATTCCCGCGCATCCTCGCAGCCCGTCCGCATTTTTCCAAGTCAGCATCGTCAACATCCCAACGAAGCCCCTCACCATCAAAGCAATACAAGAAGCGAAGCGACCTACACCGCCTCAACCGCCCGATACGGTTCAGTCTCGAGCCGGATCTAAAAGCCGCACTCCCTCCTGACGCTCACAATTTGTACAAGGCATTGCACGATGTGCAATGGGGCTACGACATTCTCCCGCATGCCCTGAAGGACAGGGAAGGCATCGAGATTCCCGATGCTCACCGGAGTATGTGGCAGTCCCCGGATCCAAGTGTAGACGATGATACCGTCAAGGGCCTACTTGAGAGACATGCTCGCTTTCAGGACATCGTCAGTCGCACCAAGCAGTCGGCTGATCGAGGTCGCTCTGAAGCAGCTTGGAACTCGCATGTCCACTACCAGGTACTTCACATGCTCGCCGAAACGACCTCCGTCATTGCCGAGGACATAACATCGGCGCGCATCGTCTCCAAATTCCGGCCATGCGTTGTCACCGTCGATGACGACGATGCCAGCGTATCTTCAACAAGCAGCAACACATCTGCATCGCGGGGCCATACTGCAAAGTCAGTCCATAAGATGGTTGACTTTGCTCTCGCACTCGAACCAGACCCCCAACTGGCAAAAATCATCGAACGGTTCACGAAACTATCAGTTGATGGCACGGTCAACCAGACGGCTTACTTCCCGCTGAGGAATCGCCCTGCGCCGGTGTTCATCGAAACCAAAACGACTTCCGGGAACCTCGAGACATCAGGCGTGCAGCTCGGAGTTTGGATAGCTGCATGGCATGAGAGTCTGCGCAGTATCATGACTCGCGGGGGGATAGATGAGCGCATCATTACGGTTCCTCTTATCCAAGTCCTCGAAGGGACATGGACTGTCATGTTTGCGGTCGACGGGGGCAATGAACTTGTAAGCATGCAGTCTACCTTTCTGATGTCATCAGTCATATCTAACCGTTTCCAGAAAATTGTCTATGGTGGACAGGTGATGATTGGCAATAGCAATTCGTTGATGGGCATGTATCAACTGCGGGCTGCCTTCAAGGCAATCACTGAGTGGATGGAAGGGCCCTTCAAGGCGTGGATTACGAGGGTTATTACAACGGCGTTAGCATAGACTTGATTTTAGAACGGTAGGATTTGCGATTTCATGTTTGGAGTTACTTAGATACCCTTGGCGTTGAAAGCAGCATAGACAAATGAGTATGTTACGGAGACAAAAGTGGCTGGTTCATGTCACGATGTAAGTCGATCAGGTGCACAGCCAGACAAGCCAACCGGCAAGTGGGATAGTGCAAGTATGATACCCGACGAAAATCAGAACGACGCTTCTTTATCGCGCCGTATAACTTTATACCGACATTTGAATATCAATCAATACATGCTGGCAGGAGTTTCTCAATAGCGTGTTGGGCTTCGCCGTGGGCTCACGGTCCTGATTGATGGAATACTCCGCTGCTGACATGGCAGCCGGCATTGGAGATACTCGCCATTGCATCCCAAAGCCATTTTATAGTCAGACAAAAGTGCGTGAAGTGTTTGGACATGACATTGCTAAAGCTATACATCCCCTTGTCGAGGTAGTATTGGGTCTGGGGATATTATATTGGAGGTATAGTGGGACTATCTTACCCTAAATTAACCTTTTCTTCTGAGAGATGCTCTAGTATCTAATAGATACAGCGTTGGGTTTATTGGATCAGACATCTTGACTAATAAGATCATTCAAATCAAACAGTAGCAGAACTTTGTCTATGGCATTTTACGATCCGCCACTTCCAGATTCCAAGTCTATAGATTTCGCCTTATCAAAAGCCATGAGGTTCAAGTAAGCTTCTCGTCGACGAGAGTTTACATGGTGCACCCCAGGCATATGATGAATATTTCACAGCAACGGATTAATCAGCATAATAACAAGGGTAGTCAATCAACTTCTTAATTATAACAAAACACCGGCAATACTAGACCAGCCATGCTGTCCGCAATAGTGCAAATGTTTCGTATAAGCTAGCAGTCACTATTGCTTCTTTATCCATTCTATAGGATCGAGTCCTACAGTTCACCTATTTCTTATCAATTAAAACCTTAGCAGTCTGAAATCTAAGTAATGAAGTCGAGAATCAGATCTATACACTAGATCTTACAAAACCGGAAACGAACCCAAACGCCCTCAGTGTCAGTAGCGATCAATTTCCCGCTGTTACAAAGGATCAGTCGAGCCAAGCACGACGAGCGTCTATCGAGTCACTCGATCTATCGGACATTTGTGCATTAGCATCAAAACACAACAATGACAAGTCTTGCCGAGTCGTGAGCGAGACCAGCGGCAGCTTCAATGTCTGCTTCTTTGTTGAATTTGTCGCTAACGAGCCCAATTGGGTTGTTAGAGTCCCCATCAAGCCCGCCGGGAATAACTCTTGGGATAAATTGTTGAGCGAAGTTACTAAGTTCTATGTGCAGATTTAAGCTCTCAGCCACAAGCCTCTGATGCAAATAACACATCTGGCTCACGACTTAGACATTATACCAAACTGCCTGACCAATTGCTAGTTGAGCGAAGAGACAACCATCCAGTAAGTCAAGACCCGGCAGCGATGCGTTTCTCAACTCGTACTGACTTCCACGTGGATATATTGGGCGTCACAGCAAAATCTCTGTCCCCCGCCATCGGGCTTATAGTCGCGACACTGTTTTAACCAAGAGTGGCATTAGAACTCAGAAGTTTTTCATCACAGACTTCATCGAGGGTCAACCGCTGGATAAAAAACGGTTACTCGTAGCTGGTGAGGAGCAACGACAGAACTTTTACTCACAACTGATTGATATCCTCACTGAACTCTACAGCCTCCGGTTTCCATCGATTGGCTCTTTAATAAAAAACCCTAATAACCTATCATACCCTTTTCTTGGCCCTGTCATGTTAATATCTGTCAACACAATTCATATGCCCCCTTCGCCAATGTTCTAATCTATATGAAATACGAGTTTAGCCTCACATCAGGCTTCTTCTCGCTGCCAGTCCGCGATCACAGCATTAAGGATATCCAACAGCAAATCTTTGCTCTTCACGCCTTGGAACGTATTTTCAAACAGCTTGTTGGCCCTCTGCTTAACCATGGCCCTTTCATCTTGAATCATCAGGACTTGTGAGGTCCCAACATCATTGTAGATAAGGGATTGAACATTCAGGGCATGATTGACTCGGAGTTCTCATGCACTATCTGTGTCAAGCGTTGACGCTGCAGCCTTGGATCTCAAGTCATGACTCGCCCGACACGGACAAATGAATGCATGCTGAGTTTTGCGGCGTCTTGGATGAGAAGAGCTCCAACGAGGAACTCTGCGATCAGTTGAAAAGGGAGTGGTATGCCTCGTAGCTGAGTTGTGACTATATAGATTTTAGGGTCTACATCGCCTATATACTGTACATAAAAGAAATAATATAAAGAAATAAGGAATTTAATAATACAGCACTTGAAGAGTTAGAAGATAAAGTATAATTT
>JAAVUB010000361.1:0-63310 GCA_014898885.1 Fusarium lyarnte (nom. inval.)
TAAAAAGATTTAGGTAAATTTAATATAAATTTAAGATACCTTTTGCTAGGTTTATTTAACACCTTATATCAAGGTCTGATATTTTCTTGCTCCCTGAGGCCTTCTTCTATTCAAATCACAGTATCCACGTGACCATTACCGGCTTGCTTAGGTATCTTAGCCTAACTTCCTGTCGCAATAAAAAGTCCAACCATCGACGGAAAACTTGCAAATCAACACAATGGCGGAGGATCGAGAGTATGATGGGTATAACCCAAATCCAAAGAGGAGGCGACTTGATACACCTCGACAAAAATTTCAGAATGATTCACGCGCCTCAACTCCCCACAGGGCACAATCGCGTTATGCTTCCACACCACCACCCCGAAATATAGGACCGACCGAGGAGGATTCGAAGGCTTTAGACCGAGACTGGTACGGAGGCGATGAATTTGGTGGCCACAGTTTTGGAGATGAAGCCCATAACCCATTCGCCTCCTACGATACCTGGGAAGGACAGCAACAGGAAACCGCCCGACACGAAAAGATGACTGGTCGTTTCGATGCGCGACGAGACCAGAGGAACCGGGAGAATGACGCCTGGGAGACGAACCGAATGCTGCAGTCAGGCGTCGCGCAAAGACGGGATATGGCATCCGACTTTGTTGACGATGACGAGTCGACCAGAGTTCATCTTCTGGTACACGATCTGCGGCCACCCTTCCTGGACGGACGGACTATTTTTACAAAGCAACTAGAACCAATTCCAGCCGTCAAAGACCCTCAGAGCCATATGGCGGTTTTCAGTCGCAAGGGTAGTAAAGTGGTGAAGGAAGCAAGGCAGCAGAGAGAACGTCAACGGCAGGCCAAAGAAGCCACAAGCATGACCGGAACGACTCTTGGAAATATTATGGGTGCAAAAGAGGAAGACGGTGATTCTGCACTACCAGTACCTGCTGAGGATAACGCCGAACCAAGTGAGCGCAAGGGTAATAAATTCAGCGCACATATGAAGAAGTCCGATGGTGCGAGTAACTTCAGCCAGAGCAAGACCCTACGGGAGCAACGGGAGTATCTGCCCGCGTTTGCAGTACGTGAAGACCTTCTCAGTGTCATTAGAGAAAACCAAGTTGTCATCTGCGTTGGCGAGACAGGCTCTGGCAAGACGACGCAGCTGACACAGTTCCTACAAGAGGATGGATATGGAAAGACCGGCATGATTGGATGTACACAGCCGCGACGCGTGGCTGCAATGAGTGTAGCTAAGCGTGTTGCTGAAGAGATGGAGGTTGAGTTAGGAAGCACAGTCGGCTATGCGATTCGATTTGAAGACTGCACCAGCAAAGAGACAGTCATCAAATACATGACCGATGGCGTTCTCTTACGAGAATCCCTCAACGAGCCTGATCTGGATCGATATTCATGTGTCATCATGGACGAGGCCCACGAGCGTGCCTTGAACACAGATATTCTGATGGGTTTGTTCAAGAAGATATTACAGAGGCGTCGCGACCTGAAGCTCATCGTCACATCGGCCACCATGAACTCGAAACGCTTCTCAGACTTCTTTGGTGGTGCACCCGAGTTCATCATTCCTGGACGAACTTTCCCAGTTGACGTTATGTTCCATCGGTCTCCCGTCGAGGATTATGTGGACCAGGCAGTGCACCAAGTGTTGTCAATCCATGTTTCAATGGGCCCTGGCGATATCCTAGTGTTCATGACAGGCCAAGAAGACATCGAGATCACTTGCGAGCTTATCCAAAAACGACTTGATGCCCTCAACGACCCCCCAAAGCTGAGCATCTTACCTATATACAGTCAAATGCCCGCAGATCTGCAAGCAAAGATTTTCGACAAGGCTGCCCCTGGTGTACGAAAATGCATTGTTGCCACCAATATTGCTGAAACCAGTCTGACGGTCGATGGTATTAAATACGTCGTGGATGCTGGTTACTCCAAGATGAAGGTCTACAATCCAAAAATCGGCATGGACACGCTTCAGATCACGCCCATCTCACAGGCCAATGCTTCGCAACGTTCAGGACGAGCAGGTCGAACCGGGCCTGGAAAGGCCTTTCGACTTTACTCAGAAAAAGAGTTTAAGGAAGACCTATACTTGCAGACTATTCCTGAGATCCAACGCACGAATCTTGCTAACACTGTCCTGATGCTGAAGTCTCTCGGCGTTAAGGACCTTTTGGACTTTGACTTTATGGACCCTCCTCCACAAGACACTATTACAACGTCGATGTTTGACTTATGGGCTCTTGGTGCACTCGACAATCTCGGTGAACTTACTGATCTTGGGAGGAAAATGAGTGCTTTCCCCATGGACCCCTCTCTAGCCAAGCTTCTCATTACAGCGGAAGAATACGGCTGCAGTGAAGAGATGATTACCATTGTTTCTATGCTGTCCGTGCCAAACGTTTTTTATCGACCAAAGGAGAGACAAGAAGAAGCCGATGCTGCCCGCGAGAAATTCTGGGTGCATGAGTCAGATCATTTGACATACCTCCAGGTTTACACAAATTGGAAGGCCAACGGTTACTCCGACGGTTGGTGTGTTAAGCACTTTTTGCACCCAAAATCTTTGAGGCGAGCCAAAGAAATTCGTGAACAGCTTTTGGATATTGTTCGTATGCAAAAGATGGAATTGACAAGCTGTGGGATGGACTGGGACATTGTCCGCAAGTGTATTTGCTCGGGATACTACCACCAAGCAGCCAAATACAAAGGCTCGGGCGAGTATATCAACCTGCGTACCAACCTTGGTGTACAGCTGCACCCAACAAGCGCCTTATATGCAGGGCACCCACCGGATTATATCGTTTACCATGAGTTGATCCTCACCTCGAAGGTCTATGTTTCGACAGTGACAGCCGTGGACCCCCACTGGCTTGCAGATCTTGGTGGTGTCTTCTACTCAGTCAAGGAAAAGGGCTATTCGGTTCGAGATAAACGAATCACTGAAACAGAATTCAACCGAAAGATGGAGATTGAAGCCAAGATGGCTGATGACAAGCGGAAGGACGAAGAAAGGAAACAGATGGAAGAAGAACGGACTCAAACGAAGAGCAAAAAGATAGGGGCAAACGGTAAGAAGTTTGTAACACAAGGTGCAGTCAAAAAGCCTGTCATAAAGAGACGCGGTAGGGGGTTTTAAACGGCGCCTTGGATGAGTTTCTATTATTCTAGCCTAAGCTTGGTTACTTGTAGCTCTATATAGCAAATCATTTTAGGCTCAGGGTCATACCTTAATAAATCGTAGAATAGTTCTCGCTTGCCTTACTTCTTAATATCATGATATAAAGGTAGTAGTCTTGTGGTAACATTTGACAAGCCATATCGATACTAATAAGTGATAGTTTCCTGCACTCTCAGGACAAGCTCCTGAGGCAAGAAAACTCCAGATGCTGAGACCGGATGCCAGAGCAACCTTACTAAAGAGTCCCTTAAGCTTATGCCAACTAACCTAAATCTTCTTATAGGTATAGGATAAAAGCCCTACTATGTAAGATTTCTTGCCTCCCCTATCTTAGGCACCTTGGTCCCCTAGGTAGTGGGTTGGCCTCTTATCGATAAACCCCACTAGAAATTTTGGGAGAAATTTATCTGGGCGCCCACCTACCGATGCAAGCTGGACTTTCACAACACCATTTCAAGATACCCAGACAATCACCATGTCTTCCATGATTACTGCCGCGCAGTGGGTTCCTAGGGGCTTCGCTGCGCCTTTCCCTCAGAAATATACCCTGGACGAGGCAGAGTTTGAGCGGATAGCGGAGCTTGCCAAGCTCCAACTGGACGATGCCCAAGAGGATCTTGAGGAAGCTGAAGCTGCGCACAAGGGTGCTAAGGCTAACAAAACCGAGGACAATGAAGAGGACTCGGAGATGAGGATTGATGAAGACAAACCAACCGAGAAGACAGAGTACGTAACTAATAAATATCTGGGAAGTGGAGGACAGAGACTGACTGAAGGCCTCAGGATCAACCTTAACGATGATGACCTAAAAGAATATGATTTGGAAAACTACGACAACGACGACAGTGAGGATGTGCCTGGACACGGCGAGGGCATGGGCATGTTTGGTAACATCAAGTCGCTGGCCTACTACGAGTCGAATAAGGACGACCCCTACATCACAATTGATGCCGACAAGGAACAGGAGGATGAGGACCGGGAAGAGCTCCAGATTCTTGCGACTGACAACCTTATTGTGGCTGCCAAGGTGGAAGACGAGATGGCGCACCTTGAGGTTTTCGTTTACGAGGATGAGGCTGACAACCTTTACGTCCACCACGACATCATGCTCCCGGCCATCCCTCTGTGTGTCGAGTGGATCGACATGCCCGTCAACAAGGCCGGTGTAGAGAAGGACTCGACAGGCAACTTCGTCGCCGTTGGCACAATGGATCCCGATATTGAGGTATGGGATCTGGACACCATCGACTGCATGTACCCCAATGCGATCCTCGGCCAGGGAGGCAACGAGGAGGAGAAGAAGTCAAAGAAGAAGAAGAAGAAGTCCAAGAAGTCCAACGATGAGTACCACGTTGACGCTGTCCTGTCGTTGGCTGCGAACCGCAAGCATCGCAATCTGATGGCTTCAGCCTCTGCCGACAAGACAGTCAAGCTGTGGGATCTCAACACGACAAAGTGCGCCAAGTCGTATACTTATCACACCGACAAGGTGTGCTCACTTGCGTGGCACGCGAATGAGCCTACCGTTCTGCTTAGCGGTTCTTACGACCGAACTGTGGTGGCAGCCGATATGCGTGCGCCAGATGCGAAGCCTCCACGATGGGGCGTCGAGAGCGACGTCGAGAATGTGCGGTGGGATCCTCACGACCCAAACTTCTTCTTCGTGTCGACGGAGAACGGTGTCATCCACTACCACGACGTCCGCAATGCGCCGTCCGACCCTACAGGCACCAAGGCTGTCTGGACGCTCCAGGCTCACGACGAGTCTGTGTCTTCGTTCGACATCAACCCCGTGGTCCCCGGTTACATGGTGACCGGCTCGACCGACAAGACGGTCAAGCTGTGGAACATCCAGCCCACAGGGCCCTCGGTGGTGGTTTCTCGTAACCTCGACGTCGGAAAGGTCTTCTCCACCACGTTCGCGCCCGACCCGGAGGTTGCCTTCCGCCTCGCTGTCGCCGGCAGCAAGGGAACAATGCACGTGTGGGACACCAGCACCAACGCGTCGGTGCGCAAGGCCTTTGCTCAGCGGGTGCCCGAGCAGCGCGGGAAGGGTGAAGATCGCCTCGTGGGTGTTACCAATGATGACAGCTCCGATGATGAGGACGAGGAAGATGACAAGCAGGACGATGATGATTCGATGGATGAGGACTAGACGAATCTCTATTTATTGAAAACGTTTCAAATCAAGATTTGGGCAGATCTACGGCCTAGGTTGAGGCCGGATGAGATCATTGTCTCGGTGGACAATGGCACGGCGACTCCTAGAGAGCATTGACAATCAATAGTCGATTGTACGGATAACGAAGATCATGTCTTGCCCGCTCTGGAGAGCGACTTCCGAGAAAAAGACTCTGCATGAATGAAGCACACTGGCGCACAGGAACTGTTTCACAGCGGGATGGATATTTAGGGGGGTTACAAATCGACTAGATAGACGAGGTTTCTGAACAGGAATGGAAAAGTTGGATCTGATCTTCAAACAATCTTGGGTTCTTTTTTTTTTTTTAGTGAGCAGCGGAACGAGATGAGCATGGAAACAATATGTGAGCATGATAAGATACCTGGTGGAAGGGGAAAATTAAGGGTCCTCTTGGATCTATGGTCAGATGGCTCACGAACCAAACCGTCATCTTTAGGTTGTCTGAGAACAGACGTTCACACGTCACAGGCGCCGAAAATAGGGCGGTGGCACTGAGTCGCGCGAATGCATTGTCAAGGGCCAATCTCAGACAGTCCAAGACAAGACGAATGTGAGGGTTGTGGGCATTGCGAAATGAGACCTCTGTGCGCTGGGTCCATAGCTAGGATTCGTTTGAAGAGCGGATCATACCAGCGCAGAACATCCACGAGAGTATACTAGTTGAACGATAGGTATTATATGAAAGAGAGGTTTCTGAGTACAGACATTGAATGCTCAACATCCTGTATTTACGGAAATTCTCATGATGCAGCAATTTTACGTATTCAAGGTACCTTATAACCGACGGAGGAATCCTCTCATAGTGGAGAAGACAAAAGCTGTGACCATGCCATGTTCAACATTTCGTTTATCGAAAGCGGAGGATCTACCAGCCCCCAAAACACACGGCATTAAGCAGGAACAGGGAGGTCATGCTGTCTTTCTGTCTGTCTAGTAAGGCATCTCGTACTTTCTACGGACTTAGACGCCATCACATCACAGTTCAGGGCTTTAGTTGGATCCGCTTGCGCAGGCACAAGGGCCTGAAACAGGAGAAAACGGTAATGGCGCTGAAGCCATTGACCCAATCAAGCAAGGACTTCTTGAGGCTGAGAGACGAGTTGATTGAGAGAGAATGGCCAACCAGAAGGTTTTATCCTTGATATGTCTGAGGAAGCTCCAGTCCTTTCCGAAAGGCCATGACCACGACTCAATTACTGCGTGAAGGTCCTTTTGTCAGGTATTTGAGATGAGACGTGGACGGTGTGGCTTTCGAGTGTTGATGTACAATTCAGCCCATTTAGCCAGTTCCTGTTGATGATCTTCAATTAACCTGCGTATGAGCTGGTCATGCAATAACAACACATCACATACGAACGCATATTCTGCATCCAGTCAGCCAAGCTGTCAAAGAAGAATTGGGCGTTTGCACTGCACTGGAGTTGAGTGCTTGCATCCATCCCCTGGCGATCGGCGTAACCTGATTGATAGAATAGAATTTTTCCATGTCGGCCCCGTTCATCACTCAAATGGATCCTCCTTGCTTTGGTTTGGTTTGCTTTGCTGTAGCGCGCGGGTCACGTCGCCGCCATGAATGGTGGGACACGTTGGGGATGGAGGGTCAAGGTTGATGGTGAATGGCCCCAGAGAGAACCCCATGTTAGTGGGAAGCCAACATAGACGTGCATATGCCAGCTAGGGAACAAAGGCCTCACCACTTGGTTCTGGTCTACTAGAAATCAAGGCAGAAGGGGAAAGGAACAAAGCAAAGTTGTTTGTTTCTAAGCTGTAACGAATTGAGAGACGAAAAAAAGAAACAATCTGGGTACTGTAGGCACGCGTGTATCATCGATCGTGTATCACCATTGGCGTTCCTGGGCTTAATCATGTACACCAATATTACTCTAAACTCTCTGGTGGTGATAGCGAGTTCCAAGACAAGGGAACAACAAACACGCAATTCCGTAGAAGAATCTACACGACACCCGAGCCACGGATCTTCAGACATCAGCTGGTTTTTGGTGCGTTTTTTTTTTCTCGCCCTTCTTGTTGGCGCTGGTTGCGGGTTTTCCCATGCAGACAAGAGAGAAAAAACCAAATCAGTGGACCGATCACTAAAGTGACAAGGGGTAGAGGAAGAGAGAGAATACACGCGATTGGCTGGCCCATTGACGCGAGACCAGGATTCTTTGCTTCAAGTGTTCTTCTAGCCAGGGGCGTCGGCCAACGAGGGCTTAATTGCAGGGACATGGGTCTTTGTCTAGGGATAGACACAAGGGGGGGATGCCGGGCCGTTGCAAAGACCAAAAGTCAAAGCCTGAAGTGAACCTAAGTTAGCCTGAGTTTAGCTGCACTCCAATTCACGGGCTTCGTGGCCAGGTGTGCGCTAAACTTACAGTGAAAGGCCGGTGCCCACCTCCGCTGAGTACTCTTCACTGCCCGTAGGTTCGGCCTCAGCTCTCTAATCAGGCAGTTGTTAGCAGGGCTCGGGTCCCCATATCTTTTGTTTCATCCCCCGTCCCCACGCCGTTCAGTTCGATTCTCTCCATCTATTCTCATGTGCTTGCTCGCTTAACTTTCTCTCCTTTGCCTCTGTCTCTGTCCTTCGACAAACTTGCATTGCATACGTCGGAAAAGGCCTGTATCTTCAATTCTTCTCGAAAATACGAAGTATCACGATCCATCGCTCTCTCGGTCGTGTTTGCTTCTCAGTGTGCATTGATTTGACTCTATATCTCTGCCTCTGCCAGAACCTCTTTATCTTCCTTCATTTATCCTCTTACTCTTTTCTTGTATCCCTTCGTCGCAGGATCGATCAAACAACCTCACGGATACCGACCGATACACCTATTTTCGACGTTGAACGTTCCTTTACAATCAGCACATTCTCGCGTTGTCACTGCAAAGCTGGTCAACGTATATCACTGTCTTTCTCGAAGAACCGACACATTCACATCGAATCACGCCAGAAGTTGATCTTCCGCTCCAGAAGCCGGATCTCATACGGACATTTTATCCATAACTCAAAAGGACTGGACTCCTTGTCTCACTACGCATTCAACGTCAACCGTGATCACCTCACACCAACATTCTTTGCTCGCTTGTCTGGCAATAGTTCCAAGCAAAACTTGCCTCAAAAAGTAAATCGGTGTCAAGCCAGTGGCACGACCCTTTCGACGATCCCTCTTATCACAAGACGTTGTTCACTAGCAGCAACTCCTCGTCACCCCACAAACTCACTTACAACCCGACCAGAAACGAACAACTTTTTCGAGAAAAGACGTAACTCAGAAAATACAAATTCCCAAATCTTCAACCATGTCGCTCTCACGCGCTTTCACAACTAGAAAGGCCAAAATGGCTGGCCAGACCGAGATGGGGGAGCAACAAGTTCAAGTGCCGCACCGTAGTAACTCGGTCCGTGATAGACAGCATCCTATTTTACGACACCAGATTTCTGCTCCACTTCAGCTCGTTCACACAACCAACATGCTCTCCTACAACGCACCTGATATCCCCCATGCTGTTCTCCGCAGCAAGTCGTCTCTGCGTTCCGTTGGTGAAGAATCCGAGGCTCCTTCAACCACTGAGTCAACTCCACCTACGAGCCCGGATGTATCTCCTGTCGAAGAGTGCCCAGGTCCTAAGCCGAATCATCTGTCAACCTATTTCAGTGTCTCGGACAAGCCAGCTGTCCTGCCTAAGATCTCCGAGGCTCCTGCGATTCCTAAGCGTTCGCCTTCCCACACTAAGCAAAACTCCTACGAAGCACTCGCCCGTCAACGATCCACCTCGCAGATGTCCAGGGACTCGGAGCACTCAGTATCAACCAAGGCCAGCTTCACCTTTTCACGATCATCGTCAACATCTACTAGGGCGTCATCAGCTTCATATATCTCTGCCAGCCAGGCCCAAAAGGCTCCCCCGATGCCTGTTCCAGCAGTCCCCGCAGTCGCTCCAGTTCCCCTGCCATCTTTCCAGCAGCGAGCTCTCAAGGATTCGCACCCATTTGGTCACGAGCTTGCACAAGTCACCGAGCTTGCAGAAGAGTACAGCACCAAGCCGACAACCAAGGAGGATGAGGAGGACCATCAATACATTAAGTCCAGGGGTCTGAACAAGTTTTCCCCCGAGGAGTATCTCAGCGACGTTCAAAGCCTCATCCTCAGCTTCTTCCCTGAGGTGTCACACGCCAAGCCCACGACACCACAGTGGATTTGATCCAAAGGCGCACTCTACACCGGCACCCCGGTTTCTTAATTCGGCAGTACATATTTAATAGACATTTTACGACCATGAGAAGGGGGTCCTCAGTTGGACAATGGCAGACATGACTGAAAAAGGTACAGAGTTATTGGTTGCTCCACGAAGCGGCATCTATTCACTCATTGAAGATTTTTCTCTTTGATTACGTCTCTTTTGGTTTGGTTTGGGTTACTTTGAATGAAAGGACCGTGTCTGATGTTCACATGCTCAAGAGTATTTGACCGGACATAGGTTTCATTGGGGCGTTTGATAGGACCAGGGTGGAATAAGGACTGGATGGATGAATGGATGGATCTATGTATGGGATGGCCTGGATGGATACCTTTTTTTCTTTTGCTGGATGATCCTGTTTCATGATGTTGTATCTAGATGGATACTTGGTCATGCTACCTACCTACACACTCGCCATAAACGGCAATTTTTCCTTTTCATTCTCCGATTTCCGTTTCTAGAGCGATGATCTTGGTGCTACTGATTTGAGTTAAGTTGAAACTGCTGATCTTCAATCGCTGCAACAGTCTGAAGGTTAA
Organism: Fusarium lyarnte (nom. inval.); assembly: GCA_014898885.1. NCBI lineage: Eukaryota > Fungi > Ascomycota > Sordariomycetes > Hypocreales > Nectriaceae > Fusarium > Fusarium lyarnte (nom. inval.). The sequence goes on from JAAVUB010000361.1 coordinate 10,166, forward strand.
AATACGTGTGCAGCAGAATGAGACATTGTGAAACCTCTCATCAATTAACAATGAGCATTTTCATGCGGTGCCCGTTGCTTTTTTGACTGTTGCTTGGACTGTCTCCCTTGGACCCTGGCAATTGAACAAGGGCCGCTGCAGGATCGGAAACACGCCTTACTCTAACTCAAACGGCAATTTAGTATTATTAGAGTAGGGGGCTCAAAAGACTGTGTAAGGATATCCAAGTTTGGGCAATAAGTTGACGTAGCCCTTGGTGTTGACCTTTCTATCTTTTTCTTTCTTCTTTCATGCGTGCCCGTTGAGGTTTTGAGTTTCGAGCAGCTTCTTATGCTGTGGCGTCTGGGTTTTTCTACGTGACGCGTTCGGCTTTTGAACTTTCTTTGTTGAGGGTGTGAGAGATAAACTACCGGATGGCAACAATACAGTTCATACTTCTATCATATTCCCGGCTAAGGTAGTGACCTAATATAGGTAGTAGTAGCAGAGTTGCTGTTTGTTGAGGCTGTAGTCGTTGATGAGCTTTGAATACCTTAACATGAACACACACAAAGAATAGTGTCAGCAACTAAATGTCTTGCGATGCAATCCAGCTCTACTGTTTCAATCTCGCAAATGCATACGCGTTCTGGAATATATTTTAGTTTCAGCCATTTAGTTGAACCCGGGGATTTGGGTCATTATTGCGCCGTTTTATGTCAATGGAATGAATAGGTGGCTAATGATTTATGCTTAACCTAGACCACTTCTCCAGCCTAGGGCTTCTATCTTCAACCCCGAAATACTTCGCTGCTGATACTGATCAACGTCTTGCTCATGAAATACTCACATCTGACCCAAGCCGCAATAGTAGATGCCCTTCGCGGCCAAACACTACCAATTCCTAATCTTCATAATTTCTTCCGGTTTTGGTCTAATCCTCAAGGTCAACTCAACCGCCACCATGAGCACGTTACACCAATCGTGAATCGAGCGGTTGAGCGCATGGCTACAGCATATCCGTTGATCGCCCGTCGAAAAAAGGACAACATTGCTTCTCTGGCTTGTTCACTATATCCCCAAGCTGGTAAGCGGCATATCGAGGCTTTGACTCTCTATACGACGTGGCTTGTTTGCTGGGATGATGCTGTTGATGCCAATGAGGGCGATCTGGCGGGAGACTTTATGCGCGCAGAGCGTTGGAGGGGGCAGACTATGCGCATGGTGCGTGAGGCATTGGCCGTTGACGAAATGAATACAAGTGAAGCGGATGACGATCCCATCAATGGCGTGTTTAGAGAGTTCGGTGCGCGATTCTGTCAAACAGCGCCGAGGGATCAACGGCGCCTCTTACACGATGAGATCCAATTCTTCATCAACAGCTGCGCAGCTGAGCAGGAACTCCGCTTGGCCAGTCACATACCTGATTATGAGCCGTACATGAAGATGAGGGTCGGCACTGTCGGTGGAAGAATGCTCTGCAGTCTTGTACCATATGCAACGGACGAGAGGCTTCCAGGAGCGTTATCGTCAGCTCCAGAGATCGTTCATTTATGGACACAAGTGAGCATTCTCCAGAGCTTGGTGAATGATATGCTGTCGCTGAAGAAAGAGTTACGGACTGATTGTGTCATCAACGCCGTGGCAGCCATCATGGAGCCTGGCATGAGCTTGGATGTTGTGGTTGCTAAGCTGGAAGAAAGGATGAAAATGGCAGTCAACAACTTTGATGATGCAGCAAATATGTTGCTTCAGAAGACTGAGTTTCAAGAACAAACACATCCTATCGTGGAGAGATACGTTGATGGGTGCCGTTCCATCGTCACAGGCACACTTAGGTTCTCGTATGAGTACCTTTCTCTCTCCATCAAGAACAAAGCTGACTTGTCACAGATTAACATCACCCAGATACAGCATACATAGACTCATAGAAGAAGACGGGTCATTAAAAATTACACTGTAATGTTTCCTGGCAGACAAACCAATCTATACCTAAGATCATATTCACGCATTCCAATAATCCCCGGATCACTGCATGCATAGGTAAAAGAAACGGTCACGAGAGTTCAAAGATGGGATTGCCCTTGGTTTTGCGACGCCGCTGCCTTCACAAGGTCTGTGATGGTAACAATCCGATACCCCTGCCGTTTGAGTTCAGGAAGAACAGTGCGCAACATGGGCGCAGTCCATGATCTCCTGTCGTGACAGATAATGATGGCTCCCGGGTGCGCCATGCTCAGAATATGCTTCGCGTTGGTATCGGGATACGGTATCTGGGGGTCGTGAGGATACACACTGCCCAGAGTGATGCGAAAACCCTGGTTTCCCAACACATCTCGCATCCGTCTGTTGAATATTCCAGATCCTGGACGGAAGTAATTGTTGGGGAGGATCTGACCGTTGGCGGCGTATGCCTCCGTCAGCATGTCCTTGACGAGGTGTACTTGCTCCAGCAGCTTTTCGTTACTGAGTGACCTGGAGGGCTCATCATGCATGGCATGGTTTCCCAGCTCATGCCCCTTTGCAACCAATTTGACGAGCTTATCCTTGCGACCCTCAACCTGAGATCCTATGACAAAAAAGGTAGCGTGGGCCTCATTCTCCTCCAGGACTTGTATGATATCATCGGTGTGGGCGGATGGCGCATCGTCGATAGATAGGGCGATGATCTTTTGGTCTGTGGGCTCTTCGAACAGGACATCTGGGTACTTCCTCCGCAGCCAATTGATGAGGTATCTCGGAGGTTTGTAGACGCAATAGGCCGAGTAGAAGGGAAAGAATAGGAGGCCTACGAGGACGATGAGGGCTATAAGGGTAGCCATGCGGTTACGCCTGACCCTGCGCCGCAGCTTGGTGGGCAGGCGGAAAAGGGAGAATCGGGCCATTGGAGCATTGACTAGGTGGTCAACTGCGGCCGCAAGTCCCAGAAACGAGACTCTGTAGCCTGCACATGCTCCCTCTTGAGAGGAGGGAGGGAGAAGGTTGGTGGTGGTTGTGGTGGTGTTGTAGAGATTAGATACAGAGAGACTGGGAGGCAACGAAAAGGGGACGGGCATCATGGCCATGGCGCCTCATGCAAGACGGGACGGACCCGCTCGCGCTTCTGCAGCGTCTGTTTCGACCAATGAAAGGCGAGCCTGGTGTCAAACCCCTGCGCTTGACGCGGCACAGAGAAACATCATGCGGGGACGTGCACAGGGCTGACACCTACACAGCCCAGTGGCACAGTTGATTGTTTCTGAGAGCGCAGCAAGCCAAGCACATCAGTTACGCTTCCAGCAACCAGCTCCAAGATTGGCGAAGGCTTTCAAGCGCTTAAACCATGTTTCTGATCCTAATTTGAGCATTCAAGCGCGATTCTTTTTAGTTGCTCAGCCCTATCGCGCCTGAACAGCTCCTAGGGCCTTAGGCGATTGTTTCGGAGGTTTAATGATGCAGGATGTGGCTGCATTGGTTCACGGCATGGCTGACCTAGCTGGCCGGTTCTCTTGGAACCGATCGGGAGGCGCTCTTGCCGGGAGTACTAAGTATTAGTGATCGTGTCAAGTTTTGTTGCTATTGCGGTTTCATGGTGACTGATTTTGGTGGCCTCCAAGAGTCATGATACGAGGTGTGAGGGACTTGCTATGACTGAAGGTGTGAATAATTCCTGGGCATTTGTATCTGAGACAATTGTGACCCCAAAGTATGCTCTGTGTTGTCAAACATTCTGTCTCTGGAATATTTTCATATTCAGAGTTGTCCCACAGCAATCCAGGTACTCTACGTCAGAGCTACCTTATTGGCACAATCGTGCCCGACCAAAGCTCCTTGCATTATGAAAAACCTCACGGTGCATCGACAGGCTCCCTCAAAAATCTTGACAAGACAACTTTTGATCAATAATGCATCGTGTGACGTTCGTGAGTTCACTTTCCATAGCCAATTCGTCCCCGTCATTGGCTGAGCCTCATGATAACAACCCAGGGCCTGTATCTATCCTAGGAAAGCCATCTAATTTTGATACCGGAATAAGGCTAGCAACTTCGGCGGCCTGCGACGACTGACGTCTTTGTTTCCAATTCCCTGCATAACGTTCTGATTCTAGCCTGCTTCCAGTAAGCTTGCTGACGGCTCCAGGGGGTCCCAGGCCCTTTAGAGAGAGTTCCCCTGCACGGCCACGATCAACTATCGCTGGGGTTCCGAGGGGCGGACGTTACTTATTGGTCGAAAGCTGCGGCCTCCCGGCATCCCCGCGAATAGGGAAGCTTCAGCCACAACCGCAACTCAGTCGAAGCATGCTTGAGTAGAGGCATCCAAACAATAGGAAGTGACATATGTCAAGGAAAATTCAATACATCATGTTTAAAAAAGATGCATTCAGGCTCGAGTTAATCTATTCACTTCATCAAACAATTCAGTCCACAAGTACCCAGTTCTATTTGACCATCGCTACTAACTCTCCACATACCTTACCTCCACACAACACCCACTTATTAACCACTTACACGCAATTGACCAATCATCAACGACCTCACTCTTAGCAACCATGAGTCGTCGACAAGACCACCACCAGCGCCACTACGGCCAAACCTACAACACAGAGAGCTCTAGGAACTGGAGTGAGGAGGCTGTCAGAGGCAGCTGGGATTCCAACTACCAGAGAACAACATCAGCCAACACATCACCAAGAGACCAGTCCCAGGCCTGGAGGCGACCAAGTCCCCAAGCCTACGACAGACGCCAGACGATGGTTAACCAATGGCTCGGCCAACAGTATACCCACGATCCCTCGAATGTGATGGATGCTGTTTCTGATCTCACAACTCCCACGACATCTCCGGCCTTTAGCGACTCTCCCACATTTCCCTCTCGAACTCAGGAAGCACCTCCATATCAGACACATGCTGTAGCCAATGACTTTCTCGCACCGCCTTTGAGGACTTCTATCCCCCACCGACCGCATGATGGCCACTATAAGGATGCTCCCCCAGCTTCCTCTCGAGGCTCTATATCTTACCGCCTTGACAACAGATCCGTGGACTATCGACACATGGAACCCAGGTCAGCGGAGCAAGATCTTCGAGGAGTCGGCTCATTTGCCGACAACGATCGCTCACGGTACGTCTATAACTCACCAATAGCAGTGAAAATCCACTGACATATATATCCGTAGCCGGGAAGTCAAGTACAAACCACTCAGCAATTGGTTTGGCCTCTGGTTACCCCCTCAAGAATGAGCTTCGTCACCTCAAGGCCCAAGATTCGACACCACTTCAACTTCAATGCTAAGCAACGATTCCAAGTGCGCAGACACAACTTTTGGAGAAAATAAAAACAGACGAGCATAGTACTCTTTATTGCCTCTCGATTTATTTCATTTTATTTCTTATTTTCCTCACTTCTTGTCTCCGTTTCTTTCCATGTTTCTCTATCTCTCCTCTCTCTCACAGCCTGACTTATATACATGGCTTATGTTGGGTTTACATGTTCCCCCCCATTTTGTATGGCGTTTCTTAGATCGGACAGTCACACTCCTTTGATTGTGTTAGACCAGTGTTGTGATCTTTTCATACAAATCCTCTCTCTCTCTCTCTCTTTTCATTATGGTCTGTGTATATCTGACGTATCACAACATTCTCTGTCTCATGGACGAGCCATTTAACCAATACAGGCCATTCATTGTAGGGATATTCATTTCCATGACGCATTTTTCATTTTCTCTATAAACAAAATGTTTCTGTTTTTCCTTCATTCTCTATCAAAAAATGACTGTCTGTTCTAATTCGTTATCCCCTTCATTTACTGACCCCATTTTCCATTTCCTTTCTCAAAGCCTCCAGGCCTTGGAGCAAATCTTTCTTGAGATCTTCAAGACCTTCAACACCGATGCTCACTCGCAAAAGTCTCTTATCAATCTTAGGATCAGTCATCGCACGCCACTCAATCAAACTCTCAACACCACCCAAGCTAGTGGCATGGTGGAACAGCTCCAACTTGGATGGCAGTCGCTTGGCGACATCTCCATCGCGAAGATACATTGAGAAAACAGGGCCAAAGCCATTGGGCATCTGCTTCTGCAACCAGCTACCCTCGACTGATGCTTCGGGCTGGAGACTGGCGTGCTGGATACGCTCGACGAGGGCGCCAATCGCAGATGAAGGATTGCGCTGCTGCTCAGCCAACCATGCAACAAGTGCAGTAGCTGTAGCACTCTGGCGCTGGACGCGGAGCTCGAGAGTCCGTAGGGAGCGGATACCCAGCCACCCCTCCAAGCTACCCATAACAGAACCGAGAAGAAGGCGATCGTTGAGGAGAGCGCTCTCCCAGTCTTTATGCTTGCGGTTGACAGATAGCGTACCGCAGAGCATATCAGAGTGACCACCAAAGTACTTTGTACCGCTATGCATGACAACATCAACATCATACTTGAAAGGATCCTGTAGCGGAGGTGGTGCAAATGTCGCATCAACAGTCAGGTAAGCACCAGCTTTCTTAGCCTTTTCTGCATATGCTGCAAGATCGCGTGCCTCGCCAGTAGGGTTAAGGGGCGTCTCGACATGGATGACATCGCCAGGCTCGAGGTCCTCAACAGCGCAGTCCAAAGGCAGTTGCTTGAGACCTGTTAGACGAGAGAGAATGTTGATCACTCCGTGGCAGCCGTGGTAGCCATCTCCAATTGCAATACGCTTAGGGTTCAGATGGACCAACATGGCGTGGAAAGCAGACAGACCAGAAGAGTAAGTGATCGTTGGAGCGCCAATGACAGACGTGAGAATTGCCTCAAGACGAGTGGTGTTAGGACCAGTTGCTCGAGAGTAGACATGAGAGTCCAGAGGATTATTGGGCTACACGGGTTAGCAAAAGGTCGCCATGAGAAGTCAGAAAGTTGTCAGAGAGTTTCATGATGGTCTTGAATCGACTCCAGTCGTAATGTTCCCGACCATCTGATAGTCTCTTCTGGAGAACACCTACAGCAAATCAAGACGAGGAAAGATGCACACTTACATCAGTATTATCCCAGGCTTTCAGCGCATCAGGGTCATCGTTGTACCTGAATGTTGTGCTGACATGCATAGCCGGCGCAACGGCTCTGTGTGACTGGATACCCTCATCGGCATGAACAGCGCGGGACGCCAGTGACAGCCCGGCGAGGGTGATATCGAGTCCGGTGCGAGCCCCGGCTGTACCGTCCGGTGCCGAGGGGACGTCCTTGAGACTGGTAGGAACTTCGTCAGAGGCCATGATCTCCGTTTTTGTCTTTCCTGTTTTGAGAATTCGCTGGAAATTTGTAAAGTTGGTATAGTAGTCTAGGTGAGGGGCAATCTTTCATGCTAGTAAAGACTGGGGAGTTAGCCCAATTGGCACGTCCTCAATACTGTTGACTCATAGAGAACGGATCATAAGAAAACCAGAGAGAGACAGAAGTTAAACTCGGCTTCGTCTGTTCTATATCTGTCCATGTCTGGCGCCCTCCGAGTAATAGAGCGGGGCTCTAAGGATATCTAGCAATGACAAGCACGCAATTACAAGTGGATGCAGCCGTTGGAACAATTCTACGGTTTCTTTTACTGGACTTCCTCCGTCATCGGCTATGTTACCACGCCCTATGGCAAGATCCTGTTATGCTGAACATAAGCTGAAACATAAATATCCAATTAATATCGCATCAGCTTTGACAATGTAACACTGGATCGGTTGCTCGTTAATGAACACTCAGTTTATACTTCTGTAACCGAAGGCAAGAGTTTATAGCCTATCGTTGTAAAGTCCTCACCCTGACGACCAGCGACCACCACTCGAAGCCATTATACGGGTACACTGAAACATATATCTCTTCTCATTATCATTATGTAGCTCATATTCGGTCCTCTTCAAGGGACACAGCCCCAAAGCGAAGGTTGCTTATCCGTCTGGGCGTTACAGCTCCACGTTCGCCCACAAGTGCTCTTTGCACAATTCATCCAACCCCTGATTCTCCATCAAGGTGTACCCAGGATAGTCTCATAGCGAATGCGCTTCTAGCATTATGCCGACCTAGTCAACCCAAAACGCCGAGAATATAAATGAAAACTCCAGGTATCTCTAATACAATGTAGAAGAACAAAAGTTTGATCGTGCATCTCATTGCATTTCTTGACCATCGGTTGAGAGAGCCACCTTGGGCGATGCGTTGTCCATGGGAGTGAGCTCCGAACCTTGGCCGCTCTGGGCTCTCTTGCGACCATGCATGAGGAAACGGGATACAGTAGGATTGCTCGAGTTGTCCTTGTCGGAGAATTTTGAGAAAAATCCACGCTTCTGAGGCTGTGCCTGGGGAACCGGCTGCTGTTGTTGCTGCTTATGGTCGTCCAGTCCCACGTCTTCAAAACGTTCCTCGGCGGTTGGTGGCTGCTCGAATGATCGCTCGACCGCAGATCTGGGTAGTCGGGGAATACGTGCTGAGTCAAGGCTCTGGCGTGTGGGGAAATCGCTGTTGGGCATTGGCGATCGTGCAGAAATGTCCTATTGCTCATGTTAGTTGTGGGCTGAGCAAATGCGAAGCGTATCTGATTGGACGGATGGCTGTTTTAAAGAAAAGATGATTGGAAATACATACGAAAGACCGGCGGTAGGAATCAAAGGACTCGCGGGAAATAGAGAAATGTTCAATGTCGCCAGAACTGCTTCGAGTATCTGTCGAGTTGCGGGTCGAGAGGTACTTTCGAGGCCACTGACCCTTTTCCTCAGTAGGTGATGGCTTTGCGACCGTTAGCTTCGAATCTGATGTTATGCACATTGGGTCAAATCAACTTACAGGAAGATAAACGCCGCTGTCGTTGACGACTGTTGCGCAAAGACAAATTAGCCAAGTTCCTCTGGTCTTGTGACAAGATGCCGAATGCGCCTATAACTTGCCCCCCACTACGGAGGTTGAGGGGGAGGCCATGAGAGACGGGAAGCGACCCGGGTCGGTTGACATACCACTCATCTTGTATTCGCCATTGTCGCGACCTTGACTTCGAATGCTTAAAACAGGGGTGGACTTGGAGCCGACAGTGTCGACTTTCTCAAAGCCAGGGGTAGAATCAGGGCGCTGATTCTCATCTTGAACGATAACACTGCCGGGGCGACGAGCAAAAGGGTTGCGAATAGGCATTGCGAAAGAAAAGCGGTGGACGCTATTGACGGAATATTTGATTGTTGGTATATCAGAAGATGGTGTTGAGAGAAGCAGCCAAAGTCCGGAAAAGTGAGATATGTAGTTATGTACCACGATGTCTTGCAGGCACAGGACAATAACGAGATGGAAGGAAGGGAAATACTACATCGAAGAAGGGAAGGAAGGAAGGAAGGAAGGAAGGAAGGAGGGCGAAACGGTGGACGGGTTTTGGGGGCGGCCGATGTTTAAGTTAATTGACTTTTAGAGCCGGGGACGACGACGGGGAAGGCGGAACCCCAAGATGGGAATGGATACAAGTTTTGGAAATGGGAAGGGGGAATGGAATTGGGACTTGTGCTTGCCCAGCTAAAGGGCGAATAGGAAAAATTGAAACATAAAAACAGCTTGTGGATCGATGCTAAGAACTCTGTAAGTGGGCGAGATGGGTGAGACTTGGCGATTAGTAGAGTGAGAATTGTTAACTTGAATGTATGGATGTGTGGATAAACGAATACTTGTGTGCGTGGCACCACCGAGTCGGGTCAAATCCTCACCTTCGAAGAGGGTGTGAAACATGAGATTAGGGACTGAAGTGAAAGTGGAGGATGGACCGATTGACAGTCCACAACGTGGAAGGGCGATGCTGAGTCTGAGATGGTGGTTGAGGAGGGCCTCGGCATCCTCTTTACAATTTGGTCTGTATCATCATTCAGCATTTTCGAAACATAATTACTGACTGGCAAAAACAAGCATCAACTATTTACACTAAACAGCTAAGCATTGCTTGCCATTTGATTTGATATACGCACCTGGGTACTGCTTTGCTTGGCTAGATTGCTGCGTATTGTATGTACACAGCCATCTCACAAACTGCATGTCAGCCGAGCATCGCCAGCAGATCAGCACAGCACTAGGGTCAGGTCCCAAGTTGGCCCCCCCCGCGGAGTTCAGGGACTTGATTCACACCCATAATTGCCAAGACTGGAAGGGTATAAACGCTTACCGTCATCGGGCCCATCGTCCAACAACGATCCTATTGGCATGGCACAACAACAGGTCACACACCAGGAATCGCAACACGCCAGATCCGGGCCGCTGATGAAATTCAATACGACACACACACTGTGCCCAGATAGCGATGCTGGCGGCGCGGTACAGTTAGTAGATCACCTGAATCAAGGCCTGCAGCAGACAGACGGCATCCTGATCGACACCTCTACCAATCAAGGCAGACTCACTCCCAGAAGAGACGGCAATCGTGTCTGCAATTAACCCGGCGCGGCATCTGCCCCGAATTTGGCAACGTTGCGGCACCCTGTTCCATTTCGGTTCCAAGATAACGTGCCTGATCCTGTTGGGGATGGTGAAAGTTAGATGCTGGAGGTTTAATGGCCCTCTCCCTATGACGACTTGGTGATAGTTCCCTGATTCAGGACCAATCCCGCCAAGACTCTGTTTCAAGGGCTCATTGATTCCAAGTTGGTGGTCGCTAACGCCAGGTCTTGATGTCAGGACTCATTTTGACTTTCTCTTTAATTGGCCGTCTCCTCATGCATGCACACAACAACAGAATTGTGGTGATAATTTCTAGTGGTTCAGAGCCAATGTCCGGGATATCCGAAATGGTGGATCGATCCTCAGAACATGCCTTCTCCCTTGAGAGGACCCGAAACACCGATCCGGCCTTCAATCGATGTTGCCAGTGACCCACTAACACCCGGCCGATTTCAAGTCCCGGGCTTTGATTGCACCCGACGCCGATGGTGACCTGATTCGAGCAATTGTACTTGGGCAGACTAACATCTTTAAGCTTTTTCTCAGCTTACTGTCATGGCATTCTTCTAGAGGAGATGGGTTAGATACAAACGTAAAAGGTGTTCCCATGACTCAGGCGAGACAACACCATAGCTTATCTCATTGCAGTCACCACATAGAATGTATACTTACCTGCCTTACCTCAAGGAGACCAGAAAACTTAGGCGCTTAATCCTAAGCCATAAAATTATTGAGATAAGTTTGCCTAAACTTACATGACTCTTTGGTGACTTTATTTTGGCAGTCACTTCTAGAGTCTCAAGCTTGCTCCCTGGGCTTATGTACCTACTATGTATCTATCAAAGTGCCTCTTAAAGACTCAACTGAGGACTGACGAAATGATGTATGGGATAATAAGTACTAGCATGCTATTTGGCTAACCTCAAAGTGCCTACCTTATGCTTCTTCGGAAGACATATGTCTCTCCCCTCACGTTTTCCCGTGGAATACAGTAACTTACCTATGCCAACTTGACTGAAATCTGTAGCTACCCAAAACATGCTTCAATGCTCCAAAGACCAGATTCGACTAGAATAACACTTGCCAGCATGCCAACGACGGTTGATGGAGTGTTTGGTTTGTCTGTTGCGGTTTTGCTTCTGATTGGACACCTGATACTATATCCTTGGCTCACGGTCCTATCTATACCAAACAACTGGACAAACAGCCTTCAATATCTTGCAATCAGTTACCTTGATTCTCCTCTATCTGTTCTGTCTGACTTAGCCTGGCCATGTATACTCGAGAAAAGTATCGACGCCTCATGCAGGCTCGCGCATCCATCTGGTATTGATTGGCATCTCCTTTGAGCCGGGTATGTTCTCGAACCCTCAGTGAAAGGCTTTTTAATACTCATTTTGTGTTCCATTTGGGTTAGATAGTGCCTCTTAAGGTGTCTACTGGATGACACAGAGCTACTGGTTCATTCTCCGAACGACACTGACCACTGCCTATCCGCACCTGCCTACGGATGTCAGTGAATATTGGCAACTTCCAAACGATTCATTGCACTTGCACTCCCGACAGTCCCGATCAACAATTGCACGTGCCAATCTGGCGATGGCACTCACGAGGCTCGTTTAGAGCTTGGCTTTCTTATTGCTTCCTTGCCCAATCCATTACCACGCATCACCCATTCACTCTCATTTTTGGAACCTGGATTGGCATGTTACAATTTTGGAGCCTGTCAAACATCCAAATCGCCCGAATGATTTTGTAAAGTTGAAGCATATTCTGCACTCTCTTTCCTTGGAGCTCTGTTCGTCTCCATAGTATCAAGTCTCATCATGACTGCCTTCTTTGTTGATTGGGATCTCTGGCAAGAGATGACTTTCGTACGTATACCTATGCATGAATAATTTTACTCAACATTCTTCTTCAGGGACATCTGCAAAGTGTCGTTTCAAAGACTAATTGCAAGCCATAGGTTCTTGGGTGCTGCATCGTTCTTGTCTTCGCCATGGGGCTTGTGAAACAATGGTGGTCTAACCGAGCTATACGCCGTCTTGAGATTATCGACGAGGAGAAGCGCGCACGAATCTCCCTCATGTCACGCTGCGGCATCGAGAACATGAGAGCTCCCGAGATTCCTTTCGGCGTTCGTGCTATTCTGAGCGGCGTCGAGGTGGAGGGCATCTGGATCTCAAGGCCTAATTCGCCCGGGCCATGCCAACTCACACCAGTAGCAACTCAAGTTGGTCGACGCATTAGAATATCCAAGGGAAAGGGGAAAATGATAGACATAGGGTCATCAGAATGTCTATCAGACACACTCGACTCAGAAACGACGCCAAGTTACCCAACATCTACAAAGACATCTCCGCAGGATGGCGTTATTTCGACAGAAGGCATCCAGAGCCAGCAAGAAAATGTCGACTCAGCTAGTTCAATGACGAAGACCAGAGTTGACTCAATAGTCCGACGGAATTCACAGATAAACTGCAACCACACCGGTTCTAGATCATCCAGCAGTTGCAACGATGACTTCATCACGCCAGAACAAACACCACCGGGATCTACCGTAAGCCAGACAGAAGCTTTCGACAAGGAGAAAGGAAACTCGGCATCAGACATCATCTTCAATATAGAGCAGCTGAATGCCTTGCCATACGTGAGAAAGCCGTCGACGGGAAGCGTGGCAATGCCAAGCGGGCACCCCAGGGTCCTCAGATCAGAGAAAAGGCGATTGATATCGGAATTATCGAGCAGTTAGCAAATCATCACAAATTCTTGCGAGTACCCAATTGCTTTGATTGTCATTGAAGTGTTATCCGGTTGTAACTTTAAATCTATCGGGGCTTCGCCGTAAATCCGTCGGCTCGTTCCCGCGGGATCTGGGGTCTTGGAACGACATCGGTAGCCAGATCTAAGTGCCATCACATCATTGAACTTCAGAGAACCAGTACCCAAGGATCTAGAAACGCGGGGAAGATCATTGGGTAATTGTATAAAAAGTTTCCAAGATATCTCCGACACCTATTGATTCTTTTACTCCCTCAAAATTAGCTGCTTGCCTCACTGAGGATACTTGAACACCGACAACAGATTGTCCAGATACCTCGAGCTATTCAAGACTGACACCAAAAATGACATCTCAGACTATTCATGATATTGCAACGAAAGGCTTTGATGACGCCCAGTCTTATGACGCACACCGACCCTCTTACCCCCCTGCTGCTGTCGCTAGTCTTCTGAGGCATCTCGGTCTCGAGGGTCAATCTGGCCGCCATATCTTAGACCTGGCAGCTGGTACTGGCAAGTTCACTGAGCTCCTTTCTGCTAGGCCTGAAGGGTACGAAATTATTGCAGTGGAGCCGTTGGACTCGATGAGGAACACTCTTGCTGCCAAGAAACTCTCCAAAGTAGACGTTCGCCCAGGTACGGCAGCTGAAATGAAGGAAGTGGGAGATGGATGGGCAGATGGCTGCATTGTGGCTCAGGTAAGCTAGATGCCTTGTCTGGAGAGAGCATTGGTTAGCTAGAACTCAGACTGACATTTGAAGGCATTTCACTGGTAAGTCGCCCCAAAGGACTAACAATAGGCCCTAACCAAGTCCAAGGTTTGCCAGAGAGGAGTCCCTCAAAGAGATACATCGGGTGCTCAAACCTGGGGCTAGACTGGGATTGATTTGGAATGCCGAAGAATGTAATTACGTCCCGGTTGCCTTTCATCGCTTCCAGAAAGACTGACTATAGCCTCAAGATAATCGCCCCGAGAGCTGGCCAGCCTCTACAAAGTGGGAGCAGGAGCTCAGCGAGCTCAACTTCAACGAAAAGGCGGACAATGAGCCTCGTTTCCGGCACTTGCTGTGGATGAAAGTCCTCGAACGCCAAGCCGAGGCTGAGAAGCCATTCTTCTCCACGCCCATCGAGACCGAAAAAATCACATGGTCGATTTGGTTGACCCCGGATGCTTTGTGGGCCAGATTCGATACACTTAGCTGGAACAAGCTGAGGCAAGGGGAGGAGCGTCGACTATTTAGAGAGAAGTTCGATAAGATCATCAGAGAAGGCGATGCCACTTTCAATGAGAACGGTGAGGTTGAGCTTCATGGGTGCACTTTTTTTGTCTGGATGTCACGTTTGGATGGCTCAGAATGAAGAGGATGTGAAGATTAGTTTCATCATAAATCTACATGTAGAGACCGAGCCGTTTTTGATTGTTCATGAGCCATCATGAGTCTGCTGAAATATACATGACTTTCAACTTCGATTAGCAAGATATCTCCCCATATAAAAAGCGACACTCACCATTGTTTCCTCTCACAAAGGCGTCGCCGTATTCCCTACGCTTCTGGCCATTGACATACTCGGCTGTCTTTTCCAGGGCAATGTTCATGTAGCCATCCACAGATTGAAGTTCGCCTGTGAGTATTAGCTCCATGATATCTGCTGTATCGTCGCACATGAGGCGCTCAGCTGCATCGTCAAATCGATGAGCGAAGAGGTCAAGACTCACCCTTGTAGACAACGCCAGAGTTGAGCTTGACAGTAACAGGGTTGCCAATGATGTCACTGAGGAAGCTTGAAGGGTCTTTTCCCTCACCCTGAGAGATAGCGCCGTTCTCCATTGTGAAGACTGGGGTGGTGTTTGGAGGTTGGCGGTTTGAGAGGTTCAGGGTGTCGTTGGTGGTTTATGATAATGGATCTTGGATAGAGCTTGTCGAGTTGTTTGGGTCTAGCCTAAGAGGTTGATGCCTTGCCGTGCTGTTAAGGCTGGAGTCTTTTCGCACTGTGGGGCATCACGCCTGCTGTGAGGTCGCCTAACGTCCCGTTACAGCGGCACGTAGCGGAGGTATTTGTTAGTGGACCAGGTCTCTATTTCGTGCCCAGGCAACCTCCATCCCACCACCTCCAGGCGCGTAAAGTGTAAAGTGCGGTTCGACCCGTCCAACCTCCAGCTTCATTGCTCTTGATTACTTCTAGACCCGACGGATTGTCCTGTATCGCTTTGTGCGCGCCTGTCGCTTTATTACTCTACAGAACTGGGCGAATAACTGACGCTTTGCTATCATTCAAATTTCGTGCCAGCTAATCAGAGGCTCTTCGCCAATATGAAGAAACTCCCCTTTAAACCCACCGCGCTGCGCAAGGCCACGCCAAAACCAAACCCAACACAGTCCGAGGATTCCAAGGACAGCGACGACGATGGCCTTTCTCTGTTCCGCCGCTCAAAGGAGATGGCGCCTATCATGGCAGCCGACCAGCAGAGGCGTTGGAGGAGACACAGAGAAGCTGAGCAGGAAGCTGAGCGCAAACGACTTGAGGCTATTGGGGAGAAACGACCGCGAGAAGACTCCCCAGATAGCGATGGGCTCACCAATAAGGACCCTGGCCCCAAGGTCAGCGACGGTCTACCTTCCTTGCCTGGACGGGTAGAGGGGACTCCTGTTACTGATCAGCCGCTGACACAGGACGGAGCGGATCGTACAAGGTATGCTTGCTAACCTGATCGCCTAACATCGTGTTCTGATTCCTTTAGTGAACTTGTCACTCCTCCTCCATCAAAACGGTCAAGGCTTGACTCAAGCTCGGCCCAGAAGCCTATACTCAGTTCGCAACTCGACATAGACGAAGACCCTTTCCCAGATGCATCGCCAACTCGAAGATTGAGGCCGATTCGTAACCCCTCTACCCCAAGTCGAAACCTGAAAACAGAAGGATTCAAACCACAGGCCAAACCATGTACAGATCCCATAACGATTGACTCGGATTCGGAATCCGACTCAGAACCTCCCAAGCCCAAGACCGACCTATTATCGAAGCCGAGAAGTAGCAGTATCGAACTTGTGGAGCGGACCTTCAAACCTTCTAAGGAACCAAGCCCACCATCAGTGGAGGAAGATGAGTTCGCAGAGTACATTCGCAAAGCTGAAGAGAAGCGCGCCCGCCAACAGGCTCTTCAGGCTAACAAGTCTGAGGAGCAGTCCAAGGAGGCCTTTAACATTTTCATTACCAGCACGATTCCTCATACTGTACCCCTGCAAGTAAGGTTTTCATTTAACAAACCTCTTCGCATAGTTCGAGATGCGTGGGTCAAACACCAAATGAACAAAGGTGTTTCCATACAAGCAGACGATGTGACTCTCACCTGGAACAACAAGAAAGTATACAACACTTCCACCTTAATTGGCCTGGGCATTCGCCCAATCGGCAATGGACGTGCTGTGAGCGACAGCCAAGGGTCCGTAGGCTTCAGAGAGAACATGACTTCGATAAACGTGCAAGCCTGGAATCCGGAACTCTTTCAGAAGATGGAGCAGGAGCAGGAAATCCAGCGGAAGCGTGACGCTGGTGAACTTTCTGATGAGGAAGAAGAGAAGCCGGCCGAGAGAATCAGGTTCGTAATCATGCTCAAAGGACGGGATGTTGAGCCGCTGGCTTGCAAGATCCTCCCTGAGACGACAGTGGAAACGCTCATCTCCTACTTCCGTCAACAGCGTAATGTTGGTTCAGACAAGCAGGTATCTCTTTGGTGGGATGGCGAGCGGCTCGAGGAACACGTGGAGATGAAGGATGCCGAGATCGAGGCCCAAGACACAATCGAAGTGCATATTGATTAAAGCGAGCTCAGTCGTAGCACGTTTTTTTTTGTTTTTTTTTGTTTTTTTTTGGCATGATAGGTTGTTGCGGGTGGAGGCGGACGACAGCGCTGAAGGATATGACATGCATGATACCCAGGGAAACCATTTTGAGACTTAGCCATGATGATTTCACCACACAATTGACGTTGCGCTTCCGTTACTCATTTGTTACGCTTCAATAATCAGATTAATATTTGAATATGGCGCATCTCTTGCCGCCTCTATGTAATTGACCTTGGCTGTCCAGCTGCAAGGCTCTTCCCTATAACGCCTCTATTCAACCAAGCCGAACCGGGCACCCGCTGCCTCGGCGTTAACAAAACCTTGGTCCCAAATAATGCAATTCTGCTCCTGGATAGTAGTATACATCATTCGCTGCCTTTGTTGTCGGTCCCAGAGACCGCAGCTTGATTTCTAGTATCTGGTATCAGCCAACCCCATACTCCATGAATGCTAAAGAATACAGATAATAACATGGGTTGTCTGCAGTTTTTCTGTTCCCTCTAAATACTGTCACCATCGTGCTGATTCTGCTCTTAATCGATCAGATGTCGCGTGTTGTTAGGGTACGATCGTGGAGAAATGGTACCATTCATTTTTGTGGTCGGGGTTGAAGGATAACCAGTTCCCCGTTGACGGACCTTCTCGTCTAGATCCTTGATACCAGTCAACGTCTCTTTATGTGGCGCATTCGTGGGACGTTGAGAGGGCAGCGGATGGCGATGTTTCGCTCTGCCAGTTACGTTCCGCTTCGTCTGAGGAGCTGATGCAGGCCCGTCAGCCTTCTCTTGGCCGATAATATTTTTGGTTGCCTTAAAACTTCTAAGTTGCGCCTCCTTATGTCCACCTGGAGCCTTTCTCTTGCGCCCGCTTTGTTTAGAGGGCCCGCGTTGCTTGGAGAGTTGTACAGGCTGGTCTGTCGTAACCTTGCCATGGAAAGATATCGTGGTCTGCACCGTCTTGGCTGGGTTTTTGATCGCTGATATCTTAGGGCTTGCATGAGGCGTTGGTATGCCCTGCACCTGCTTGACCTGCTTCGATTTGGCTGCGCCCTGGTCTTCAGTACGAGAGTGCGTTGAGGCGGAGTTGACCGGAATTTCAACGAAGAAATTGAAGTGTTTGCGATCCTCTTGGCTCTTGGAGAAGTCTTCGTCGGACACCTCATAATCCTGCCCAATGGTAATATTCCAGGGAGGAAGTGCTGCAGATCGAGCCACGTCATCGCACTTTGACCGTACTACAATATCCCAGCAATTTTTCAGATCGACGCCTTTGGGTTCATCGTCCACATTGATCCAAATAGCAGTACCATTCTTTCGTCCTCGTGTGACTTGGCACATCTCCCTCACTAGTCTGCGAGTTCCAGGAACCTTGAGTGTCGTTCCAACCACTAATACAGCATCAGGGCGTGCCTTAAGATCAGCGCTTGAAACATTTCCGATGGCGTCCTCGTCTGGATTGTACTCGTTGTAGAGCACAAATCGTGGTCGTAGTCTGCCGATGCCATGGCTTCGCTTCCCAGCATGGGCGGTCCGAACTTCGTCGAGGTCTTTGCATGTTGGACAAAGTGGGGCCTCTGGCCCGTCAAAAACCTCACCGTTGAACTCCCGGATATTGTTGCATTTGGTGCAGACCATTTTCTGGAGACCACCGTGCAGCTGGATTGTAACAGGCCAGGGGCCTTTTGGGTTAAGGGGAACCTCGGTGGCCAGAGGCTTTAGTTGGGTGTCAAGGCAGTCGATATTTTGCGAATAAAGGCGTAATAAGCGGCCTTCTTGAGCCAGTGATGCTAATAGTTCGTGAAACGGTGTAGGTTTAGCAGCTTTCGTCATTGTGGCCATTTCTCTGACCATTGCATGAAAAGATTGAGTTGTGGAATCGTGTTTGTAAACTGAAGCATCGAACAGATGTTTACCAGAGCCCTTAAGGTTATGCTGGGTTTTGACGGTCGCAAATAAGCCAGTGGATGAGCGGAAGTCGGGAATTCCTGCTGAAACCGAAATTCCAGCACCAGCAATGACAACAATTTTCTTTTTCTTGCGCAATGTGTCAATGAGTCTTTTCAACTGGCCACGATCTTCGGGAGTGAGTTCATCTTCGGGCTTCATCAGATCTAGGTACTCGGTAGTACGTTCTTTCGGGGGAGATATACGACGCTTTTTGGCTGGCGGGGGACCTGAAGTGGAATCATCGAGTGGTTTGGCGACAATTTCGTCTTCGGATGGAAGGTCACACGTCTTATCTGGAGAGTGCGGGCCAGATGCAGTCGTTGAAGGAGATGGATAGCGCTTCGTGGGGTCGGGCATGTCAGGTGACGAAGGCAATGATGGTGTCCTGGAGAGGTTGGAGAGTGGCGACGAGAGTGTTGAGTTTTCTCCGTCAGGGACGAAAGATAGAGGGCTCGAGGGACTCATTTTGCTCCTCTTGTTGAGTACCTAAGGTATCTATTGTGCGGTAAGAGTCGAGGAGCACCTCCAGAGGAAGGGTGGAGTTTTCCGGAAGGAAGAGCGGGAAAGGCGTGTGCTTGCTCCAATTCTACCTCATCGCGCAATAGATAGAAAGAGAAGTAGCCGGTTGCTTGTCTTTGTAGTCGAGTCAGGATGAAAGAGCGCAGGGAAGGTGCAGATGTAAGTCCAAGCAGTCGATACTCAGTTTCTGACAGAAAAGAAACGCAGTTGGTCCGGGTAGGAAAACACAAGTGAACCAGGGAAAGAGCAAAAGCGAGAGAAAATGTTCAATGTTGAGCGTGCTTTGAGTACCTAGGTTTGAGTTGAAAGAGGCAAAACAGAACAAGGCAAAGTAAATCAAAGCCTAAACCGGGGGAAATGACGGAAGAGTTGTAGTTGCAGAATGCACCTCAGCCCCAGAAAGCGGGTTTCGGGGGGGAAAGGGAGTACCGACTTAGCGTGTAGCAGCGTCTGCAATGCCCTTGTCTCTAAGTTTTTGTTGCAGATGCAGGAGGAGCAACACAACACAAGGTACTGCACCTACTCCCGTACTGTTTCTAAGCCAGGGACCTCGAGTCTTGGCTAGCGCTTAAGCCACAGCCACCACTAATACTGTACTAATATCAGAAGCGTAGGGGAAAAGAGCGCACCCGCACAGCCAGACGGATCGTGGCAGGTAATACTGGGTTTTGATAGATAAATGGAGTTAAGAGAGACCTTGAAGAAGCCGGCCTTTATTAATCCCAAGGTAGGCCGAGTATACAAGGGCCTATGATATGTTCGAGGTTAGTCTGCTGATGTTTACTCTACTGAACAGCCAAGAGCAATTCTGTTCATGGGTTTGAAGAGCGGTGACATCAGTTCAGGCTGTGTGATCTTATGCCCTGCCCTGTCCTGTCTTGTCTGTTGTCATTCAACGCTGATCCTTGAAGGTGCCAGGTGGTGTGTGGGCCGTGATAGGCTAGAGTATTCTGCAGGCACACTCAACCTGCATGAGACGCAGTGTGTTAGGACCAATGGATAATTGCCGAGAAACGAATGTTAAGTTTATACCTCGAGAGCTCCGGGTTTCTACGGTCAGGAAACATTTTCAAATACTGAGGTATTATCCGTATTTACTGAGTCTGACAGACTCAGTCCACACACCAAGATATGATACCACCCCTATCCTGACATTGCCCTTACCAAGGGGCTGGTATGATGATTCGCTTTAGCTTAATTTGGACTGCATGCAGTGAGTGTGGGAGCTAAATAATGCCCAACGAGCAGCTCCAACTCGCCATTGGGTCACTCCTTTTCTCTCTCCAGCTGTCATCCAACACATCAGAGGACTGGCCATGAATTTACTAGCACTGCGCTTCTCTGTGCTCCTTATACATACATGCCTCTTTAACTCCTAGGCGAGTTTAATTGTTTCGGTTCTAGAGTGCTTTCCGAAATTGGCTAAAGCGTTTCTCTTTTATGCATGTAATTTGCGCCACTGCCTGCTACTCATGTCGAAATCGACCCCCATGTGCAAGCCCGACTATTTATGATGCAAATAGCGACTTTCTGACGAAGCTATTTCAACTGATGTGTATACTAATGTATGTCTGACTATATGTACTTGAACTTTAAATCTATGTGCTTCTCCGGCATAATGCATCAGGCAAGTTCCTGGGGTTTTCAGTCATGGTGCTATGCTATCCAACGAAATATATTGTACAGTCTCCGTATAAGCCAGTCATAAAAACGTCGGGTATCTCGTACCTCATGGTTAACTTAGAAAAGATTATTTCTTCTGGGCCTAAGCTGGAGGGGAGAGAGTGTATGATAAATGGTTTGATATGATTGTCATCAGGTAAACTAGTTTGCCTAAATCGCGTGCAGCTGACCAAATGGAGGGCAAAATGCATCCAAAGCAACGAAAGCAAACAGAACCTGCATATCTTTGAGGGCATTGGCGTTTCCCTTACCTAAATCCTTTTGTCATTTAGAATTGAGGTCCTAAGTTTTATTGCCTCCCCCAGACAATTCAAACCTTAGTTGGTTGCTAGAGAGACAGTCCACGCTTGGGCCCTGGACCTTGAACCCTACTAACTTCTACAAGTGGGGATGGTACGCTTCCTTGCAGAATTACTAGGCGCGATAAGCGCCATACCTTCAGGTTGTTTTCAACTTAGCGCGTGTCAATCGACTACCTGTAGTAAGTACCTAGGTATTGTAGATCACGAAGTGACACAACACGACATTCCACATTAATGCCAAATCTTATAAGCAGGAATTCAGTTCAGTGTCAAATAAGCAAAAATAATATAGTACATTAACGTACAATTCATCTCGTCTTAGTTAGATCCCTCAACCGACTCATCAGGTCGAGGCAATCGTGCAGTTCGGACGGGAGTACCAGCCACATCGATCGTCTTTTTCTCCCGCTCACTTCTTGTTCGGTTGATCAGCTCCATGCCAAAAATGCCGCTTAAAATACCGCACAAATGCGATGCGATGTCAATCTTCAACTTGACCGTCTTACCAAAGGCAGCGAGTTGAGGCACGCATATGAGCGCCAGGAAGATGATGCCCGGCACACCGTCCTGCGGCAGCCCAAAGAATCTGTAGCCATCAAGACGATGCTCCCAGAAGTATGCGGCGCAAACACCCAGCGTTGCTGCTGAGGCACCCAGAGTGGTAACGCCCAGCATACCTCGCATAGCATATGTAGCCACACTGCCCACAAAGCCAACCGCACCGCAGCCCACATAGAGGGTAAGTAAATTGGCTCGGCCAATATCCTCATGGAGTGCGGATCCAACAAGAAAGAGGGGAACCATGTTCATGAGCAAGTGGCTAAAATACTGGTGAGAGAAGGGTGCAGTGAACATGGAAACGGGCTTGACAGCACCGACAGCGATGATCATGTAGCGGTTGAGTAACCTCCACAGAGGAGGGGCCTTCCATGCTGCCCAGACAAGCACATTGACAGCAACAATGGCTCCCAGCGTCGCGTGAGCAGTAGAGATATCGGGGAAGACACGGTACCGGGGAGCAGGCTCTTCATAAACAGTGCTTACAGCAGCTAGGAAGCCAATGACGAGAGCGACGAGAGTAGCGGAGGGAAGCACGCGCTCCCAGGTCTTGAGTTCTACAGGAGCTTCCAGATCAGACTGCGCCTTCTTATAATATTCAGCAATCTTGGGGTTAGCAATCTGTCTCTCCGCCTTGTGGTCGATATTAGCCAGAGTGCCAGAGTTTACCTCCCCTTTCGCCTCGGCCGCCTTTCGTGCTTCTGCCTCCAAGGCTTCCTTCGCCTTTCGCTTAGCGACATTCTGAGCTCGGAGTTCGTCAAGTTTGCTATGGCCATAGACGGGGTCTGGTTTATAAACTGGAGCAGATGGCTCTTCGGTTTCAGTCTCGGCCTCATCCTTGTTCTTATTCTTCTTGGAAGCTTGCTTCGGCTTCTTTGCTGCCTCCTTCTCCGCTTCAAGTTGTGCAAGCTCATCCTCAGCCCGGAGGCCCGCGTTCAGCACTTCATCAACCTTCACTGACTTTCGTAGGTACTCGAGACCTTTGGCAATCTGACTCTTGGTGTATGAAGATGTATGGATCGCAAAGGCTGGATCGTCGAGAGTGCCAGCAACCCGACGTCCGTGAAGGATCCGCAGCAGTTGATTCGCTCTCTTTGGATTGATGCCCTTTCCGAACGCTTTCACAACCTCTGCATCGGTTAAGTCCTTGCTTCTGAATTGAAGACCGACCTGGTCTCGGTAGTCTCTCGGTAAGTCCTCATAGTTTCGGATCGTCTTATCGAAGAATATCGTTCGCCGGGTCTCGTATGAGGCATTGTTGTTCCTAAAAATGGCACTTCGACAATTGGCAGACGACGGCAGAAGGCCGCTTCGATTCCTTGATGCACAGCTTGAAATCCATCGGGTTGGCGCAAACGGCTGGGCCGCAGAGGCTGATGCCTTTGATACTGCTCTTTGAAGAGCAGACCTCAGCAGCACCCGCGAAGAATTGGGGCAGGCGAATAGACTCATTCTGAATGAACGATTGAACGCGCAAGATGCGCCCTAGAGAGCCACCGGCTCGAATAAAACTGCAGCAGCCACGGCGAGGGGAAGTCGATGGTATGATGGTGCCTCTTAGTGCATGAATTAATCTTCGACGCATGAGGCCGATAATTTTGGTCACAGTATGTCAAGGATCATCAACATTGAGGTACGTACCGCCACTACGCAGGCTACCTGCCTAAGGTAGGTAGGTACCTAGGCAAGACGTTCAGCAGCCTGGACCCCACCATTGCATTCAACTGCCCCGCGGTCTTCTTGAGGCTCCCTATTACATATCATATCTCCAACTACACCTCTTCACACGATTCTCGTCACATTTGATCATGTCTTCCACGTCCACATCCGCCGACACCACACCCATCGCCCCCGCACGGTTCGCCGCCGCCCTCAAGGACCTCTCGGTGGGCATGTTGCACCTCAAAGTCCTTGAAATCCGCAACTCGATCGCTCATCTACAGTACTCCAACGACCAGCTCAAGCCATTTGCGGAGGGTACAGAGACCACACCGTCCGGTGAAGCTTCGGGCCCCGATCAGGATTGCATCGATGCTATTCGTGAGAACGAGCAAGTCATTGATCGTATGGCTGAGCGCATAGCTCTAATCCGTGCAGAGGTGGAAGACCGTGGACTCAGCTGGACGGAATTCCAGAACCGGGATGAGACAACAAGTAAAAACGATGAAGACGCGGCTGCTATCAATGGAGGCACTCAAACTAGCACCGCGGCATCGGACAACGAGAATCGACACAGTGCATGGAACGACGGGACTTTTCAAACAGGGACAACTCGAAACGGCGAGGTACAGGTGGATCGTCAGGCCGGCCGACCAGAAGGTGGAAGTTTGAGCGACGAGCAGCTTCGCAGGGCACTAGAGGAGCGAATCCGAGACCTAGGTACAGACGATGATGAAGGAGGCATGCACCTATGAGATCGGGAGGCGAAAGAAACATGAAAACAAAGCAAAAAACAGCATAGCCGGCGTTCGGGAGATGGAAAGAAATAACGGCATGATACCCAATATACCGACGTGCATAATCGTTCAATCACACGAAATGGTCATTGTCGGTTCAGCCTACACTAGGTCACAATTCACAGACAAGGGAGGAGGTTTTTTTAAAACCAATTTTGCTATTTTTCGATCTCAGCTGGTATCTTGCTGAGGACTTCTGCTTTTTAAGGCTGCGTAGTGAAGCCGCAGTGTTATTTATACGCCATTCGACAGTTTGAAAGCACGCATCGCCGGCCTTTTGGTGCTTCAAAAACCAAGACAAAGAAAAGATAAATGATGTAACCTGCTCCAACGCCCAAGTGCTATGCCGCCCAATGCTAAACCAAAACCGGTCCCATATAAATGCTTATACAAGAGAAACCCGAGCTAAAACAATGAACTGGAGAAGACGGTGAAGATAACAATGCTAAAAGAGATCAAGACATGTGAAACAGGGAAGAGAGAAGACAGCAATGAGTTAGGTGGCGGAGTGAAACAGTCTTGTAGAGGTAATGATGATGTGGGGGTTGTCGTGTCTTTTGCGCTGTGGCTTGAGCGCTTGTTTCACGCGAATCCGACTCACTCAGTGTCGTCCCCAACAGGGGAGGCAGCACCTGAAAGCCTCTTCGATCGAGTGGACTTTTGTCGCTTGGATCGTTTTGAGGACATTCGGGTGGCAGTGGCCGACCTTGTGCTCACGATTGTCTCCAGCCTGGGTCGTTGCGCGGCATGTCCCGCACTCGAGGGTGTTCGGCGGGTTCCCAGGTTCATGGCACTTTGCGAGAATGGAATGGGCGTGTCAGAATCTGAATCATCAGAAGAATCGTATCCTGGCGGTGCGGCAACCGGTCGCAGGCGTGTCTTTCGCTTGGCGAAGCCACTATCGAGCGAGTCGTCTGATGTGTCGAATGAAAGGCTTCGAGTTCGGTGAACAGAGAGAGACTGGCTGGTGCGGTTGAGAAAGAGGGATTCGATAAGTTCCGTTTCGGTGGGATTGCTGTTTTCCTTCTTCAGCTTCTCCATGACAAGTTTCTCGTGAACAAGTCGGCCAAGTTGCATATCGTCTCCAACCAATGTCCTGCCGCTGGATTTGCTCCCTGAGCTTCCAGCCCGGCTAACAGGCACCTTGCCTTCCATGACCTTGGCTGGCGGCGGAGGCTGCAGCATCCATTGGTGGGCGTTTCGTGAAGGAATCTTGCTGCTGACGACAGGAGGGTGGTACTCGTTGATGGGAGGATTCTTCGGAAAGTAAAAGTCGTGCCGTTGCTGTTCTGTTACCTCCTTCTCGAGTCCGAGTGTAGACTCGATTAATCGTCCGGCAGAATCTCGTGCTTTTGATATGGCGTCCTTGAACTTTTGGCCGCCCCATTGACCCCATAGCTCCTCGTCCTCTCGCTGATATCCATGTCGCCGGTTCCAATCGTCGGAGGGATTGTCGTCTTCGGCAATAACGGAATTGCTAGTACCAAAGTGGATGCGGCTCCCGCCTTGATGTGTCTGCTCAGATACGCTGAATGCACTGCTCTCTCCGCCCTGACTTGTGAGGCCACGCTGACTAGAATTCTTGCTGGCAGATTTCTTTTGCGGTAGAGATGGTCCCATGCTAATCTCCTCTTGCCAATACGGGTTTGTGTTGAACGGTGAGGGATGTTGGTATACATCCGGTTGCTCGCCCACTACCTTGGCCTTCTCCTCGCGCTCCCTCCGAGACTGTTCGCGAACCTTTTGTCGATGTCGAACTTGGGCACATGGTGTGCAGGCAAGAATATAGAAGACAGCGGATTGAATTGCGACGGGAAGAGACATGTTGGTGGTCGTCGCTTTGTATACAGTGTACCGGGCATAAGAGTCGCTTCGCTTGGCTGGCTTTAAATTGAGATGACGCGTATGAAACGACGAGCACGAGTATATGAAGAGAACAATGGACAGAGGAAGACAATTGCTACACCAAAAGACACAGAGACATAAGGCAAGGGAGCGGAGAGAAAGGGGTCCAGCCCAAGAATGAGCAGATTGATAGTCGAAATTGAAGATGCAGATGCCGATGCCGAAAGGGTGACAGCTGAATTGAGAAGGAAAACGAGCAAGGCTAAAAGCAAGAATTGATGAGGGTGAGGACTGCGGTGTAAATGAGATTGGACCTGACAAGATGGTGGTCTTTTTTTTGGGCGAAAGAGGCGCTGCGCCTGTACTGACTGGGCCAACGCCAGCAGTGGCCAGAACGGTCCGTAAAGGGGAATAGAGCGCAACGTAGCGCAACGCAATGGCCAAATGGTAAAGAGTGTAGGTATGTAAAAGTAGAAACGCTCTTGTCTTTGCTTGAAGGTGGCCGTAAAGCTGAAACCGAAGGGGCCGGTCGTTGGAGGTTAAGTTCGTCAGAGGCGTTCCTGAGCGACCGGAGACGTTGGCTGTTCGGGGCTTATTGCTCTGGCGCTCTGGCGATCCCAGTGAGTGAGGGACGCAAACTTGGCTAACGAGTCCCCCCTTGGAAAGGACCCTTTTGGTCCTGAAAGTTGAAGGACAGGAATGTGAGAGAATGAGAATGCAATTCTGTCAACCAAGACAAGTGACAACTAGCCCTGGGATTCGTTCCCTTTTCCTTTGTCTCTCTGCTTTAGGGGAGTGATCGACCAAACCACCAAGGGTATCGTGAGTGATAAAGGGGCACAAGACGACGTTTCACAGAGAGGTGCAGCGGGCACTAGACACTGTAGATAAAACGGGGTGGCAGGGTGGTCACTGGATTTTTGTCTAGGGGTTTGCACAGGGCACTCAATGGGCAGGGCAGAGATGATAGTGCGGGTTAGCAGAGAGACTGAGATGGGAAACGGAATGGGCCGACCGTATAAAGAGATAACGAGATATGAATGACCAGAGAGTTAAGATACGGTCTGAGGGAGCCAGAGCTAGGAAGGAAGATTCCCAATCTCATATATTTGTGGGTAACGCAGGGTTTATGACGACTGTTGCTGTCGCGGCCCGTCAGGTCAGGTCCGTACAGGATCGGATAATGAGTAGGTTGGTAGGAGGACAGGAGACAAGGGTTCTTTTTGGGTGGCGGCGGTGATGGGCTAAAGAGGTGCTATAGTAACCAAGTCCTAGACCGACTACAAACGAGGTACGATAATACGGACGGATACAGCGTCGACGACAGGTGGAAATGGCGCAGGCTGGTCGTATGCAGATGAAGAGGTAGGTACGGTAGGTAGCCTGGATTAGCTGCAGAAGGCCACAGCTGCAGCACGCTACAGTTCTTTGCGGTAAAAGTCAAGGATTTAGTCGACAATAATGGGGGCAGCCTGTTAATTAAAGATCCAGGGGAAATGGAGAGCAGTTGTATTGGCAGAGTCAGCCGAGCCAAGACGACGGCATATGCAACTCAACCGAGATCAGAAAA
Organism: Fusarium lyarnte (nom. inval.); assembly: GCA_014898885.1. Classification (NCBI taxonomy): domain Eukaryota; kingdom Fungi; phylum Ascomycota; class Sordariomycetes; order Hypocreales; family Nectriaceae; genus Fusarium; species Fusarium lyarnte (nom. inval.). Next base: position 38,046 of record JAAVUB010000361.1, read on the forward strand.
ACAATGCCATGCCTGCATGCACAATGAGCTCAATGCATTGATCAAAGACTTCGGGGTAAACCCATTTGCCGTATTGAATTTCCAGTTGTTTCTGTTTCTGCATCAGAAAAGAGGCGCACCCATCTCATCAGATACCACATGGATCACCACCGAACGTGCAGGGGGCAAAGACACAAGGGACCTCCAACATGTGCACAAGTCCACCAATGATCCAGGTACCAAGAGTTGAGGTCCTCCACTGCTAATCCCCCGCTTGGTCGGAGCTGGGTGGGGTGCTAATGGATGGGCATGGGTGCACCGTGCAGTATGGACATGGGCATGGATCGAGCGAGCGGGTGCAGCGGCCTGGACCATCTGAGACTTCTTCAGTGCAGGGGGTTGGGCCGTTGAAACGATTGGGGAATTCAGAGAGAGGAGTTGTTCTCGGCATCAGCATCAATGGCTTGGACGGGTTGTGTCTATCAAGTTGAGGGCCAAATCATGACACTAGGTCCAACAGACCGAGCAGAATTGTTTTTACCGCAAGCTCAATCAATATCTTGCCAACGCTACATCTGATGCCATCATTGTCTATCATAATCAGTCTATAAATGTCCCAATGTAACATCCGGTCTCAGACGGGATCTCCCATTTGTTTGTTTTAGCTGATAACTTGAAGCAATGCACGAAACTCTCAACCGGCAGCCAAGCCGCCGTTGCACAATGAAAACAAACTAGGTACGCCATGTTCTAACTTTTACGCCGAGCAACGTAAGATACGTAGTAGGAACATGGAGCTTAACTAAATCAATTCGTGACGTCTTTAGTTCTTCACCGCGGATTCACATCATTCTCGAGGCTAGGGCTGGTCCACTCTCAGATAACAACAACTCTCTCACTGGAGACTCGGTTATCCATGTCGATGCCTACTGCACTACTCCGTAAACTAACAACAGATCTAATACGACGTCGTCTTTGTTACAGTAACAACTACCTAGTTCGATTATGATTAAACGACATGTAATTTACTGCCTTCCTTACGTTGCCCGATCCCGCCGTGTAAGGAAAAGCCTGATATCAAGTAAGTTAATGCCAACAGGCGTAATAGGTGTCTGCCACGTAAATAACTCAAAATGTCCCCAAAGTTGCCGGTTCTTCCAGCGTATCCTCTTGTCCTTCGTCATGGATACCTTGCCTTACTTCCGCATCCCGCTCTCATGCCCCCGCATCCCGCTTCCGTCTTCCGGCTCGGCCCCCTCATTCTCTTCCTCTTTCTTCGGCCCAATTCTTGCGTTTTTCCCTCTCCACCCGGCTTGGCATCTCCGAACACGATCATACCAGACCTATCACGACACAAGTCGATTCACACCCAATTCTCTCAACACACTGAACACCATAACATACAGAAATATGCTCGCTTACCGATACTACATGGCACATACTATCTGCTTACATAGGATTCGACGGCCCGGGTCTGGAGTGCCCTTTAAGTCGATGCCAGTAACTAAGTTAGTCCCTGGTCATCACATTGCACATATACGGCTATCCAATCCCGTTCTTCTTGCATCCATGCCCAGAACCATCCAACAATGCACTACGCAGCCTTCAATCTGCACGCTGCACGCCGCAACATGTGTAATGTATCATGGGCCGCATGAAGCGGTGAACACAGTAACGGCATTCGTGAAGTCGGGAAAATGACATGTTTGTGTTGAAGGGGATGTCATTCTCACTGCCATTGACTTAGTAAGCTGGACTTGCTCCCTTACCTTTACCTTATCTTTGTTTAAGAAGCGCCTTGCATTCTACATTCCTCTGGTCACGACTACTCCATACTAAACATGTTGTGGCATACGTTTCAACACATGCTTTATCTCTAAATCTAATGCTACAGCTCAGTGCATTCCCAAACTTCCCAAACTGATGTCCTTTACCTCAACTTCCAACAAGGGATACACCAAAGGTTTATCAAGTTCTACCAGAGATCATGTAGAGTTCAAGGGAACACGTGAACTTGGCCCAATCCATAGACACGATTTCAAACACTTTAGTCGTGGCTAATTATGCTTCATTTGGCTTCTTATTTGGGCCGACAAAGTGTCGCAAGCAATCGAATCGACTATCAATACACTTCCCAATCTTCTTCCAAATACTGGTCTTGCATTATTCACCAATGCAGTCATTGACCGCGGGCTTTTCTTTCATTCCACGGCCAACATGAACTCTTGCTTTTGGTCCATAAATGTGAACTGTGTCCGTCGGTGTTTTCTCTCGATGGCTACCTTTGGAATGGCCAGCCTAGCCTCGTCGAAAATTTGACCATAAACCCTGAACTCCCAACCGCAAACGCTTGTGCTGCCGCACTCCACCAACGTCTTGGCACGGGTTCGGACGGCAGAATGCCTCTTGATCCAAATCATGGCACAAAATCGTCGATGGAAAAAGAAATAGTCAAGTTACAGACAGGTGACAAGGAAAGTGTAATGGCATGCCTCAAAGACAAGCAATATATCCATCTGGCTCTTGCTCTTCTTAAACATCCCATTCTTCCTCCTCCTCTTCCTCAGCAGCGTCGCCCTTAGTAGTCAATGCCGAGAAAGATCCAAATGACTGAGAAGGCTGAGGAGCTTTGTTAGGCCCAGTGGGTTGCTTGGGCTGGACGGCGGGGCGGGTCGCAGCCTCGTCGCCAGATCCAGCTGAAGTAGCATTCTTAACGCCCTTCTTAGACTTGGTCTTGACAGTGCTCCAGTCATCATCGTTCTGTAGGAGCTGGATCTGCTCCTCTTCAGAAGGTAGAGACTCAATCCACTTGCGGTCGGTGCTCTTGGGGGCATTGACTGCAGAAGCTGGGGCTTCCTCGTATGTGTCGAGGGGTTGATGAAAGCCATTCATCTGGGCAGCTTCGGGGGCCTTGGGAACTCCCTCCTTCCAAGCAGATGGCTTGCTCTGGGCAGCAGTGAACTGGGAGCCGTCCTTAGCAGCACGTCCCTCGGCAATGCGAGCGGCGCGGCGTTGCTTCTCCTCGAGAACCTTTCGCTCCTTCTCAGATTCCTCACGAGCAGCCTTGGCCGCCTCGGCCTTCTTACGGTTCTGGCGCTGCTTCTTGGTCTCAGCAGGAGCCTCAGCCTTGGGGGTCTTCTTATTCTGCTTTTTGGGCTCAGTGTCAGTCAGACGAAGAACTGTTGGGCGACCGCGAGCGGCTTCGAGCATGTCGGAAACATCGCCTGCGACTGCGACTGTGGGCCCGACCTCAGGTGAGGTTATAGGAGACTGGTCATCATCGGCGTCGGCACCAGTGGTAGATGAAGGAGCCGACTCCTTCTCCTCGGCGGCACTGGCCACCTTGTTGGCACGAGATTGCTTGACAGACTTCTCTCGCTGCTTGCCAGCAGCCGCTTTGGCTGCAAATTTGGTGCCTTCCTTGGCCTTTGCCAATTGTCGGGCAAATTCGCGATTGTCGACATTGTCATCTTTGTCCTTCGCACTACTCGTCCAAGCACTGGTCTCTGATTCAGCCTTGGGTTTCTTGGAGGCCTCCTGTGCCACTGATGCGAAGGCCTCCTGACGCTGTTTCTTCTTGCGGTCCTCCTTACGAGTCTCCGCCTGCGAGCTCTTGGCCGACTTGGTTTGAGCTCGTGGTTGATTTCCAGCTTTCTGGCCTTGAGATAATCGGTAGAGGGCGAAGGCAACGAAAACGAGCAGGGCGTAGCCTGCAGTGGTATAGAGGTAGCCCATGCTGTCCGCCGTGATATGGCGTATTGATTGTTGTACTTGTACTAGGTGCAAAGCTGAGCAAAGTTGCCTCGAGCTTTGTTTCGAGCTTCGAGATGAAGATCGTGGTTCGATCTTAAGTTAAGCGAAACAGGCGTGGGAAGTCGAGCGCGTATCGGTTAACGACAATTGACCTCTTAGTCTAACGAACCAAGGCTGGTGAAAGCAACGGCTGTGTACAAAAATAAGTTGTGGACGAAGCGTGACTGTGAGGTCGAGCCAAGTAGGGGCAGCTGAGCTGTCGCAATTATAAGGCCAGATTGTCCTATGTAATGAGCCAATCGCTGAGCCGTGAGAGCATCAATGGTCGTGGACGAGGAGTTAGGGGGATAAAAGAAAGGGAAAAGGAAAGTTTGATGATGGAATAGATGAGGAAAGGGGTGAGAAATGACGGAAGCAGGTTCAGAAGAAGTTTGATGAGTCTGGCGCAAATCACACAGAAGGAGAAGACACCAGGTGGCTTGAAGTCAGTCAACCAGTCGTTTTTGGGCTACCTGAGGCGAGGAAGGGTCGCGGGATTGACTGAATTGGTTCCGACTGCAGGGGAGGTAGAGCAATGTTTGGACAGAAAGCACCCGACGCCAAGGCAGTGGGGAGCTTGGGGTTTCGGAGTGGGGAAAAAGGTAGCCCGTGGGCGGATTGTGGTGAGGAGGTACTTTGACTGGAGAGATTTGGATCGAAACTGATGCAGCCACTGTACTTTTACGGAGAGGCTTTTGATAAGGTAGTCAGCAACTGCCCGTGTTACTCGAAATAACCAGGATCTAGTTATATTCTTGGGACGTTTGTGATTATCTGTCGAGTTTTATTGGGGAGAAGCAGTCAGAGAGGAGACGTTGTCAGGTGCTAAGAAGGAGAATGGACTGGAAGTCTATACATTGGATCCAGCAGAGCTTGAAATTCGCTCCTTCCAACCAACTTCCTGCTTAGGCTTGATGAGGTTGATGAGACGAAGACTAAGGAGTACCTTATTCATGGAATACTTTACAACAGCGGGGCCGCCCATTATAACTTAGGCAAACTAGGGGTTCCAGTGTCTTCGAGGCATGGATGTTAGGCTTGGTGGTTGGCTCATCGCAGCTATTTGTCCAGGGAGTGGACAGATATCACGAACCTGGAACCCTTCAAAATTACTACATAAAAGCCTACATCGATCCTCGATTCGAGTTAGAGTTTTTATCACGAGGCATGAACTTTGCTAGATGATGAACAGGAAATTACAAAATGTCCTTCTCCTAGTCAGCTACAATCCAGATATTTGCAAAGGCGCTTGTTGAAGTCGCTGTACCAGCTTCGAATACACATATTGCTGATCACGTGATACTCTGGGGGACTGGTCAGATATTAAAGGAAGCATATGATTAATTGAAGAAAGCAGATCATTTTCATGGGTCTGGAATACTTGACTGGGAGGAAAAATTAAGCGTGAGATGAGTCACTGATAATTGCTTAGAGGGTATTTCAAACTTCCTTTGTGTTATCCCGGAAGCCTTGAACTCTTGCGTTGGAGTTATTTGATTGGCTGTCAGAGTGATTATTGATGTTGCACATACTTCATGCCATCTGCAACTCAAACTGCACTACCCTGCGTCAGGCTCGGATCTCGCAAGTATTCCAACTCTAACATCCGTGTAAGAACGGCGAGCTCATATGTAATCGTACAAATGCAACAGGAGCCCAATAGAAGCAGTGCCCATTCATATTTCGCTCAGTTGAACAACCAATAGCTCTTGTGAAAAGCTTATCTCAGCAACTAACACCCCACCTGCCCACCTGCCCAAAACCGAAGGAGGGGAAACGCTCATCGGCTTAACATGTGTGAATAAGAACTTTGATCCTCCTATTTTCAAACTGCAACGTTTCAATCTTGAGCTGCAGTTAAATAATCCGATCCCTGGGCTGCGGAGTTGTGAGAACGAATTCAAGGCTGATTAGATTCCTCTGGACATTTATACTTTCTTAAACTTGTTGAACAAGCTTAACCTCCTCATCTAAGTCGCCACTGGGTTTTCAGGACGTATCTTCCAAATTCAAAAATGGCTCCCAAGCAAAAGATCATTATCGATACCGATCCAGGTAACTGTCAAACGCCTTGAGGCCGAAACGCCTAGGTTCTAATAGTTCAAGGCGTCGACGATATCCTGGCTCTGCTTCTTGCACTCAGTGCCAAACCGGAGGAACTTGAGGTTCTTATGGTGTCCGTGACATACGGCAATGTCCCTCTCCAAAGGTAAATATATTTTTGAATTCCGTTCACTGCCCTGAACCGACACTAAGATCCTTATCAGCTGTCTCCGAAATGTTGTTTCTCTCTTCCACGTCCTTGGGAAAGAACTTGAGTGGAGGAAGTCTACAGGCAAGCCCGAAGGCTTTGGAGCCATGAAGGCAAACAAGCCTATCGTGGCTGTTGGCCCTGACCACCCCCTTTGCGACGAAGAGCTGATGGCGGATTACTTCCGTAAGTTCAGTAGCTGCTTTGATAACCCGTTCCCTTTACTAAGACGCGGATTTCTGTAGACGGCATCGACGGCTTGCATAATGTCCATGAGGCTCATCCTGATTTGTCTCCCGCTGAAACCTGGAAAGGCATCTTCAGTGATGGCGCCAACGAAGCCGGAGATTATTCTCCTTTCTTCACACCATCCAAGGCGCCTTCTCACCATGAGATTCTCCGGATTCTCAAAGAGAACCCCGTGGATACTGTCTCCATCCTTGCAGTTGGCCCTCTTACCAATGTTGCCTTAGCAGCCGCAGAAGATCCCGAGACTTTTCTTCGTGTGAAGGAGCTTGTCGTTATGGGCGGCGCGGTAAATGTTGAGGGAAACTGTACTCCCGTCGCTGAATTCAACTGCTACGCCGATGCTGTCGCTGCTGCTCGGGTTTACGCACTCACTTCCCCTAAGCCGAGCTCCACGATGCCGACTATTCCCCAGGAGCTTTCAACTTTGAAGGCTTACCCAACGAAACTTTCCCGTCAGCTTAAGCTCACACTTTGCCCCCTCGATATTACTACCCCTCATTTGATTGGCAAGAATTACTTCAAGGAGAACATCCAGGCTCATGTCGAAGCTGGCAGCCCACTTGCTCGGTGGGTGTCACACTTTGTCACTAAATCCTTCAGCAAGATCGAGGATATGGAGGGAGATGAAAACGAGCCCGGTCTTTCGTTGCACGACCCTCTGACGGTATGGTATATGCTGACTCGGGATGATCCTAAATGGAAGACACCCGAAAAACTGGAGGACATCCGCGTAGAGACCAGCGGTCAATGGACACATGGAATGCATGTCGTTGATCGTAGATTCAGAAAGAAGCCTGCCGAAGCCGCAGTCGCCCTCTCAGAAAACCCTGATGAGGACCCCCATATCTTGACTCTCGATGAGGTTCCGGGTGACGACCACGGCTGGCTGAGTGTTCTCAAGGGTAACCGTCTCAACCGTGTGATTGACTCTCCCGGACATGACATATTCAAGGAAGTGCTCATGCAGCGCATCTTTGGATAGAGTCCAGGTTGTCGAACTTGCGTCAGCTTAAATAGTCAAATAAATTATCTCCATGTTGAAAGCCTATACCGTGGCGAAGGCCAAGATGAATTGTCTAAACTCCCTGAACTCGAACGCCTTGTGATCCTATCGATGCCGTAGGAAAGAAAATTCCCGAACCTCCAGCCGTGGATGCTGTACCCCAAACAGAATGATACAAGAGAAAATGTCGCAGGACGGACCGCTTTCCGATGTTTCGGATGTGTAGTCTATACATGTTTTATACCGCCGATTGCTGAACCCTTGACTTCTGTCCAGTTGATGCTGTCGTCGAGCGCCTCATCTACGAGGCCAATCGAGCACACGTTGTCGCCACGGACTAGGTATAGACCCAAGGGTACTTGGGCGGAAGGCTCAGGATCGTCGGGCGTTCGGATGATTCGTTCCACGGCGTTGTTCAAGACCTGGGCACATGCCGTGAGCGTTTGCATGGCCAAGATAAGTAGGAGGGCACTTACCAGATTAGTTGTTTGGTCGCATGCTGCCAGGGTTCCGACAAGAATACGCGAATCGGCTGTAACGATCAGGACTTTCTCTGTGGTCTGTATTAGCAAGCTGGTGAGGTAGGTAGTAGAGCTCGGGATGGGTGTCGTACTGCTGAGATATCCACCGAGTGTAGCCATCCTGAATCTCCTCAGCAATATCGTGCTTGGATTCTGAATGTGGTATTAATGGATACTTGCTAGTTATAGAGGTCGAAGAGCGCTGAAGGGAATTACTGGACTTGTTCAGTGGGTATTGGTTGAAGCTGTTTCGACGGTCAATGTGGGTGTCTGTGGTGGACTTTTTGGAGGAGCTTCCAGAGCATGGGCACTAGACCTAATCGGGAGCTGCTTCTACGACTAAAACACACGACAAAGTTGTGATGCTGGATATTGCCGGCGGATGTGTGATGTTTGTTACGGTTTTCAATGCTTGATGTTGGATTTTGCGTCTCTCTATTACTATGTATTTATTCGAACTTGGTCGGTTTAAGCACCACTTTACTTCTGAGGAACTAACACACTTTGGATTTTATGAGAGTTGCAACCTCTATCCTGCTAGGTATGTAGGAAGGCATGGATGTAGCAACGAATATAAAAGTCGCAGGGAACCACAGCACAAGCAAGATCACAGGTCAATCGACGTATGCACTTGGTAGCAGGAAACATACTATATTAGCGCCTGCTACATTTAGTCGCATCACGAAACGCCACGAGAAAATCTACCCTAAATTAAATCTGCAGATGGCCTCCAGGGCTTGAGTACCGCTTCTACATAAGCAAGATGGATATTGAAGAGCACGGGAACATCGTTCAGCAGTGGAGGCACTCTCACGAACATAGCCAAAAGATCGTGATTGACCATCATCTCTTCTGACAGCTTGCCATCTCAGTGTGCGCGAGGATCCGAAAGACCGAAAAGCGACATCTCATCCATTCCAGCGTAACACGCACACAAAGTCTTCTTCACTACTCAAGACAAGCCCGAGCAAGCAATGAAAAACCGAGCCCATGTAGTGTTCGCGTCACCTGGAGGCAGTGTAATACCAGGGACACTGTGGGCAGAATCATGTGCAAGCACAGAGGAAACTGCCCGGAAGCCAAAAATAGGAATAATCACGATTGATGTCCTTAGACATCTTTCAGAGATTAAACTGAAAAGAACAGATACTACACTTGATCTAAGCCAAAAGGCAAAGAGAGCTAAGGAGAAAAGGAAAAGAAAAAGCGAAGCTTAAACGGGACGCGGCGGGGATTTATAGAGGAGGCTAAAGGCGGTGAGTGGAGCTGATTGGCAGAATTTCTGGGGAAGCCTGAGGTTCCGCTGCGCTCAGAGCTTCAGTTTAGTTCAGTGCAACGCAGGCAGCAAGCGAGCACTTGGGTCGGGGACGAGCAATGACTGAGGCAGCTAAGGTACCTAGGTACATGTACGGGCAGATTGAGAGAAACTTGAAAAAATGGATTGGAAGGAAGAGAACTGACAGATGTTAGAAGCTCGTCAAGGTCCAACCACTCAAGAGTTCTCGTCCGCATCTCCGAAGGGTGTAGTACAAAATGTCATAAAGGAGTGTTATTTAATAATAAAAAAGAAGAAGAAAAGGACTGGGAATAAACCAGACAATATGTTGGATCTAGAAAATCGACAGACTCCTGACAAGTGGGAAAAAGGAAGTTATGGACCAATTCAATATACCAACACCACCGGCGACCACTCGTGGATCTCGATCCCTAGGATATCTACAAGAGCACACAGTAAAAATACATGAGATACAGGTGCTGTTCTTGGCCGCAAATGTGAATATGCATGATTTTTTTTTTCGACTCTGTACTTGAATTGGCGTCGTCTGCCTCTGTCTAACAACTTCATCCGAAATGTGTCCTCGATCATGAGCCAAAACTAAGTTCCCTTGCAGAGCACGTCTACTACCTACATCCAAACGCCGTATCCTTGGAGCATGCTCCCGAACGCTTCCCTGCTCGGCCAGATCCAGCCTTTGCCATGCTTAAAACCTATCAACCTTCCCATGCGGAGCGGGTGTCACTCACGAATTCAAGGAAACCTATAACACCTCTTTGTCCCGTACTCTACAAATATTGTATTATTGTGTTGTGTTGTGTTGTATACGAACCGCAAACTTGGTATCAGTCTTCAACTAGTTCTCCCTCTTCATCTTCTGATAGTTTCGCTCGTTTCTCTACTCTGTCGCTCTGTTCCTCGCCATCGTCAGGCTCTCTTCGCTTGAGTGGTGACCTGGCGGGTCTTCTGTTCTCGTCGTGCCGTGGGTGAGAACCCTCATCTCTCTCTGGGTATCGCCCTTCACCATCCTGAGCAGCGCCGTTGACTCTAGAGCTTACACCAGGGCTGCGACTCGCCCGGTCAACTTCAAATGGGGTACCGGTCGTTGACGACAATGTGTCTGGTTGGCTCAATAGAGTATCACCGCGTTTTCTGGTGTTCTCGAGATGGAATGCTGGTGATGGCAGCGACGGGTTCTGCTTTCTAAGCGGATTCTCCGTGTAAAACTGGCGCATCACCTCGATAGCCTGAGAACAAAGGACCTCGTCGCCCTTGAGGAGCTTCCACCAGGGCTCGCCATTGGTGTCTTCGATTTGTTGGTTCGCATATATGCTCGCAAAAAAGATGGCGCTGATGGCAACATCTCGAGGTCCTATCAGCAGAGGGATCGATGTGAGGCAAGCATCATTGCAAAAAGCCCAGGCCGCTTGCCGTAGATTCTTGTTATGAACTATTCCAAGCTGATCGAGCAACTTGAATAAGTGGTGGTAGGGGTTGTCGACCATCAGATCGAAGGTGAGTTGCTCTAGCATGACCTCTTCGTATGTGAGAATACTGTCTCGCCATCGCCAGTACTCTTTGCTCTGCTCGTCAATAATGAGCTTCGCGTTCTTTTGTGCAACTTTGGCGACGGCGATAATGATGTCCTTTGTCTTGCGGCAGTTCTCTTCGGTCTTGTTGGCTAGAAAGAGGGCTGTTGCTGCGATGTTCTTGATTGCAGAGGTTAGCATGTAGAAAAAAAAGTTGCATGCTGCTCCGTCAACAGCGGTCTTCCACTGCTCCAGAGAGAGGTTGGAATTGCAAGATCAAGTGGGAGAACTCACGTAATGATGAATTCCATTCTTTTCTTGCACCATGTGGCAGCGCATGAAGAAGCGATGGAAGAATACTCCAGCTACCCACAACGTAATCTGAGGGAGATCCAACATGACGCCCGCCTGGTAGATGAAGTTGACGCCCTTGGCCCTGCGCATCCTCTCTTCCGCCGGCGAAAGACCCTCGACTATGCTAGGTGTGCTTCGCACTTCGTCCGACGTAAAGTTCCATTGGTTAAGACCGGCTACTGGAGTTTGCGCACCGGATCGGGCTGGTGATTCTTGGGGTTGTCGGGCTTGTGGTCGGGGGGGAGATGTTCGTGTTGAGTGCTGCGGAGGAGTTGGAACTGCTGGAGGAACGGTATCGCGACGCCGGGGAGATCGTGATCTCGAATCGCGCTCAGCTCGAGGGTTTGCGGGCAAGGTCGGGGGTTGATACCCTTCCCTGGGAGGCCTGTAGCGATCGATACTCGCCATGGCCGGTGGTCTTAAATCGGGATAACGATACTTGTAGCGCTGATAAGGGAATGGCTCATAGGAGAGAAATACGTGGCTCTGAGAAAGCGCGGTACCAATGATTAACGCACGTAGCTGCGAAGTTGAAAGTGATGCGAAGTCCAAGTTAGTCGGCACTGCAAGGAACCTGATCTAAGGAAGTTGGCGTTTGACAGCAGGGGCAACAAACTAGAACCGATTTAGGTAGCGTTATCTAATCATAGGTAGGGGGGTGGGCACATGATCCTCCAATGGGTGATTGCTGCACTCAATTCAATGGATGAAACAATAGGAACTCCCCACTTTGGATGAATAGGAAAAGGCCCGTTTTGGCTGTGGATGATTGTTAACTATTGGCGCTTGCTTGATTGTTCATTCTTCGTTTTTTATTTATTTACTCTGGCTACCTATTATTATGAATTTTTGGGGGTATCTCATAGCAGCTTTTGTTTGTCTTATTCTACCCAGATCTATTCTTCGTCAGCAATACCCCAACGTTAGATTCCCTCGCCATCATTCCGACCCCAGAGTTTGACTGTGCGATCATGGCCTCCACTGACAATCCACTTGCCGTCCCTGCTATAGTCGACGCTGGCAACTGGGCCTGTGTGGCCGCTGAGCGTCTGCACCAGTGTCCAGTCGTCTGCCGAGAAGATCTTGACATTTCTGTCAAAGCCGCTTGATACGAAGAAGGTGCCTGACCTTTTAGGAAGCTGTGCACCCTTATCATCAACACCGGGCGGAACACCAGTGAGAGGGTCGTCGAGACCTTTGAACCAACGCATATCAGACACAGCACTGGTGTGCGCACCAATACCGCCTGTCCTTTGCACCTTTCGAACATCCCAACACTTGATCCAACCATCAGCTGAGCCAGATAGTACCCTGTGTCCATCGGAGCTCCAGTCCAGCGCATGGATGGGTTTTATGTGCCCGTCAAGATGCCCATCCAGGATCATGACGGTACGTCCGGAACGCAAGTCCCAGATTCTACCTATGCTGTCCAGGCCAGCACTCGCGAGTAAGGATCCATCAGTGTTAAAACTGACAGCGTAGACACCTCTTGAGTGACCTTCTTGGAGGAGAACTTCTGCAGTTGTTTCGACATCCCAGAGACGCCATGAAGTATCCTCAGAAGCAGAGGCCAGATAACGCCCAGAGGGATGGAACTCGATACGACACACACGTTGTGAATGTCCTTCGAGTGTGGATAGGGGAGTATCTTGGTTCAGAGACCATAAATGAATCGAGCCCTCGGCACCGCCTGACGCCAGGTTAACGGTGTCGGGCGAAACATTGTGTTCTGGTAGGGTAGATCCGGGAAACCAAGACAAGCCGCTAATCTTGTTGGTGTGGCCGCGGAATGTTGTCTTTTGGTTCAAGCTTGGTATTTCGACCAGCTTGACTTGTCCACCCCAGTTGCCTACAGCGACCAATTCGCCGTTAGGAGATATGCGAGTCATGCTGACATGACGTTCGCCAACCGTCTGACTGCCCTGGAGTTCGAATGCATGCAATCTCTCCTTGACTTGTTTGCGAAACTTGACGTGGGTGCGTAGAGGGATCGTGGATTCCGCTTTTTGAAATTGAACCCTCTTCTTGGCTCGCGGCAGAGAGTATTCAGCCAACTTTAACCGCGCCTGTAGAAGTTCGGGCCCGCCTCTTGAGTAGAACTCCTCCTCCTGCTCCTCCTCTTGATCCTGGTCTCCAGCGTCCTCCATCGTGATATCGCCGTTTTCCAACCCTGTCATCTCTGCCTGGATGGTGAGAAGTTCCCGTAATCGATCCCGACGATCAACAAGTGCTTCTCCGAATAGAGTGACTGGTTCACCCATCTCTCGAAGCTTTGCGCGGACTCGAGTATCATCGGTAGGGACTGCTATCGTTGCTGCTAGGCGTTTGCGATTAAATTGACTGAGGATGGCGGAAGCTTTTTCAGATGGAACACCTGTTCCGCCCATTGGAATATCGTAGTCATGATCATCGGGGACATCTTCCAATGCGATTCCTTGAGGCTCAGCGTCCTCGACGTACGCCTGCCGCGATGGGTGCATCATCTTGGCTGGAGATGACCAAACCTGGGTAAATGATAGCTTCGCTTGTGCACAAGCAGTGAAGAGATTGACAATGGTTGTCGTTGTATAGGGGGGTTTCTTTTTCTTTTCAACCGTTGAAAATGGAGATATCGAATTTTGTCAATCGAGGGCTGATGCTATGGTAGTTGCAGCCTGCCGTTTTGCGCGCGCTTTTGGATTGGTAGATGTGAAATTTCCAAGACGCGACCTTGAAGCTCTCATATTGTGTCGGCAGTTTATTTCGCCGGTGGCCGACGATGGCCCATGCCTAAGAGACAGAGGAATGAACCTGGCCGTAATTTATGTTAAAAAGGTATTTTTAAGAAAAAGAAAAGAAAAAGAAGAATATCGCCATAAAAAGACCTAACAAATGAAAGGCCCTGATTCTCGTAGTACACAACTCTTCTTCTTCTTCTCCTTCTTCTTTTAAAGATAGTTGGGAGGTTAGGTCAAAAACTTACTATGACCTGAGTCCTATTTCTCACCCTGGTCTTGGCTGGGTGTTAGGATCCAATATTCAATGGGCCCTCAATAATCACAAGCTAAAAATTTAACGAAGACCAGCCGGTTGTTCGCTTTTTGCGGGATCGATCATGGCATGGCCCAGGCCTGTCAGGTTATTGGTGATGTCAGTGTCTCAAGACTCTCAGTCATCTTTCATGCCTCGTGATGCTGACATGGAGAACAGAATCTAGCAGACGAATGAGAAAGTGTCACGTTCAAGGGTTGTTCGCTGCCTCCTGTTGATAGCATGGAATCAGTCAAGGGAGCAACAAAAGTCTACGCTCTACTCCGTACAGCCACAAATTAAACAAAAAAAGGGGCAAATATAATTATGGTTAATGCAACAATGTTTGTTACTCTCAAGTCTCACGGTCCATGTCTTAGGCTTCGACTCGAACTAATGAATTCCGGATTCCAGCAGCCAGGTTCGACAGTCTTGACGCAGTGTATCCCTGACTTGTCAGGACTTGCCATGAGTTGTGTTAGTCTCAGGGGTTTATTCCATGTATAATACCCAAACTTGAGTGGTGGTTTGTAACACCCGCTGACTAGGCCCCCGAGCCTTTAATTCCTCCCCGCGTTCCAAGTGGACGCTCGGGCTATGAGACAGGGGATTTTATTGAAGGCGACGGCCCAGCCGATACCAAGGCGGGCTGAATCATATGCAGCCAATGCAAGACCGCCTAAAGAAAGCCTAAAAAAAATCGCGGAGTTACAGCGCACCTGCTGAAATGGGCGCAGGGCTATGGCCACCAAAAAAATCCTTGTTTTATTTTTCTTACTTGATTTAATACTGGAAGGACCCGTTCTTTGTCCATTCCGTCTCTCTTCTTTTCCTCACACCACACTTGGTGAACACCAGTTCAACAGACCCACGACACCTATCCGCTGCCAAATGCATATAGCAAAGCCTGCCGTCTTCCGTACTTCTTTCTTCCGATACCAGATGCGTGTCGCGAACTTCTACGAGATCGAGCGTCACTTCGAATCACAGCCCCGCGCAGATCCGGAGCGCCGCCGAGGATTCCCTTGAATAGCACGACTATCTGCACTTGTCCACTGTCTGAGCTGGGCGAGTGCTGCGTGGTGTAGCTATCAGAGCATAACCGTGCCGTTCCTCAACCCCCAAAACTCAGGCTACCACTTTAAATACCGCCCACCATGATAAGCCAGGCACCTGCCGCGGTCACTACCGTCCGCGGATTCCAGACTACACCTGCTACGTCGGGCGACGAAGACTCCGACCACGGGCACAGCGAGGCCCCTACTCCGCGGCGCAAGACTCCCGGCCGAAACCTCATTATCAGCGATGTCGTGAGCGCCAACTGCAGCCCTACCTTCCGCGCCCATCCCTCGCCCGCCATGTCGGGCATCGCCAAACTGCGCATGCAGATGGAGCCTCTGAGCCTTGATGGAGGGTCCCCATGCCACTCCATGAGTCGTGCTGGAAGCCAACAAGGACTGGCGCTTGAGTTTCGAAAACAAATGATCAGCCGTACGCACAGTCGAGAGGATGTTCGCAGCGAGGCTGGTAGCGAGATTTCAGACAGCTCTATTAGTTACGAGGTTAACCTCGAGCACGATTTTGCTAGCGAGAGTGTTCGGGAGCGTAGTGGATATCTCGAAACCCTAGAGGGCGGCCTTGCGCCAAACCGTAAGATGACGTCGGAGGACTTTGAACAGCTGCGATGTCTTGGCAAGGGTACCTATGGTACTGTATTACTCGTCAAGCAACGCGCGACTGGGAGGCTCTACGCCCAGAAGCAATTCAAGAAGGCCTCGCTTGTCGTCCACAAGAAGCTCGTTGAGCAGACTAAGACTGAGCGACAGATTCTTGAGTCTGTCAACAGACATCCATTTGTCGTCAAGCTGTTCTACGCCTTCCAAGATCAAGAGCAACTCTACCTCATTCTTGAATACGGACAGGGCGGTGAGCTTTTTACCCATCTCAACACGGAAAAGATGTTCTCGGAGGATGTGGCCGCCTTCTACATGGCGGAGATGCTTCTGGCCATCTCCCACCTTCACAACGATCTCGGCGTGGTCTACCGCGATCTCAAGCCGGAGAACTGCCTTCTAGATGCTGAAGGCCATCTCCTCCTGACTGACTTTGGTCTTTCCAAGGTCTCGGTCGACCAGAATGAGAGCTGCAACTCGATGCTGGGAACTGTGGAGTACATGGCCCCCGAGGTGGTCCTTGGAAAGAAGTATGGTAAGGCAGTCGACTGGTGGTCGTTTGGAGCTCTCGGTTACGACCTGATGACTGGAAACCCGCCTTTCCGTGGCCAAAACCACGCCAAGATCCAAGACAACATCGTCAAGCAGAAGCTGGTTCTTCCTTACTTCCTGAGCCCTGATGCTAAAGACCTACTCACCCGACTTCTTCGCAAGGACCCCAGCAAGCGTCTCGGTGCCGTGATGCCCAAGGATCTGGCGACGATGAAGAAACACCGGTTCTTCCGCAAGATTGACTGGAAGAAACTGGCGGAGCGTGAGCTTGAGCCACCGATTCAGCCCATGATCACGGACCCTGAGCTAGCCGAGAACTTCGCCCCAGAGTTTACGGAGCTGTCCATCAGCCCGGTGCTACCAAACAAGGAGGCCTGGCCTCGAAGTCTCCCTAAGGACGAGCTCTTTGGAGGATTTAGTTTTGTTGCGTCTTCAAGCCTGTTGAATGAAGATCGATTCGCGGCTTTTGCTCAGACCTGATCCATTACTGTCGGGAGGAGAGAAATGGTGAATAGACTATAAAGACAGGGCACGAGGAGTTGATTGTGAGGCATTGGTGTTATTCGAGATACTTGCGTATTGATTGGTGCGGTTTTTGCGTTACCTATAGAAAGGGCAGCTTCAACAAAGACAGACTGTTGGAAGGTACTGTAGTATCTGTTAAGTCAGTCTGGTAGTACCATTCTAATTGTAGACTTCAATAGAGTTTTCGTTTCTGTACTTGATCCTTGCCATTGACTAGGGTGTTAATAACTGCCCGAAACGTGCAAACAGCCGGGGGCAAGTGACAAATAACAGATTGGGGCTATGATTAGCAGGGGGCTTAGCTGCCAGGCTGGTGTTTGTTGGGTGCATGACCGTGACTTCGTATTTGGGTGAGTAACGCAGTTGTGATGATCAGGTTGTTAGTCAGAGAGACGGGGAAATTGACGACGGAAGAACATGATCTCACATAATCGGTAACAACATGCAGAAGGGTGAGAATGAGACACTGGAGCAGGTTTGTCTGAGTTGCTATATTGGTGCCCTACGCGTCTTCAGCTAGGAATAGTCACCCTGCCGGCTTTGAGGACTGAGTTTATCGGAGGAATAAGTTGCATCGATGGGTGACAACTACAATACCAATATCTACAAGCTTAAACGAGTGCGTCACAGACTGAGGATCGGCTCGATCATCACATCAGACCACGATAACAGTGACAGACTGCACGAATTTGTAGAGTCGATGAGGGCTTAGACCTGACTTGGTCTGATCGTCCAGAGTGCAACTGCAGCATGAAATGGAGGGCCGCGCAATCATCATGTACGAGGCGTAGACTATTGCATGCCATCGACTGAGACGATACTATCAGACTGCATCTGTGTTTCTTGGCATCATCGATGAAGCTGCTTTGTGATGATCGAATAATCAAACCTCCGAATCCTAGTACGAAAAGATCAAGGTCCATCGCCTTTATTAGGAGAGAATTAGAGTAGAGAATAAGCTTTGGGTTGAAAGAGCTGACGTATTCACGAGGCTAATAGAGAAGTACTGGCCAGACTTGGAGGAGAGTTCCAGACCCTTGTAGCGTCGTGTTGCAAATTGGGATAATGCCATTGGGCTGAAGCCTGAAGCTTGGTTATAGTACCCGTTTTTGGGGTAGCCGTGGGCCTGCCTTGGGGCATGGGAGAGAATTGTTTATGCGACCTCATCAAACAAAATACGATACTGCCAATAGTAGACTCTGACGTGGACCTCTGAGGCTATTCACACGTTGAAACCTCGGTACTCCACGTGGGATAACGCTGCTACCGTGGGATGACTGACTGTTGTCGGATTGACCAGTCTACCCGAGAGAGAAGCATAATCAGATCCTTTGCCTGTTTTAGGCGCCTAGTCAAAGAAGAGAGTCTTCCCGACAGCCCAGATCTCACCTGCGGAGATATCCCTGTAGGGGTCGGCCGCCATTTCTTTCAGTCCTTGCAAGCGTGTCATCACAGCCTTTTTTCAGTGATTGAGGCCTTGCTGTATGCATTGGCAGGCTGGACATGGAGCATATGTAGCAATAAAGCGCGTATTCGAACACCAAGAGGTTTACTGAAACAGAGGAGGCCCCTCCCTCTTGTTCGGATAACGGATAGAAAGGCACACGAACACAACTTTCCAACGGCGACAGTTTCAACATCATGATGCCTCGACTGAAAGAAATGTGTCGTTAACCAATCGTTCCGGCGTCATGACAGTGCCCTGAGGCCTCTAAGCGGGCAAACTGCCGCCATCTCGGCACTGAAACCCGCGATGGCTTAAGCCTATTCACTGGCGTAGATCACTGAACAGCATGGATAGCAGTCCGGGCTGTGGCAGTGTGAGTGAAACCTTAATACCTTCATCTCATGCTTGACAAGGATTAACCAGGGCGGATCCGACAAAATAGCTGACGACAACATCGATCCCTTCCCTTGGGTCCAAGCCTTGAGCTTAAGGGACCCGTCCCTTTGAGCCAGACTAACTAATGGCGGCACTTGTAATGTCATCTGCCGAATTCCTTTGGTAGTGTTCGACTTTGTAAATGGTCCCATACCACCCGCACCAGGCTTTGTATCGCACAGCACTGCCGTGTCTCTGCAGCGCGTAAGCGTCTGTAGCCCAGTGGACGATGGTCTCAATATAGGAATGCCCCCCCTGGTCTATCTCCAGCTGTGCTTTGTGCTTATTATATTTAGTACTTTCATTGTCCCCCTCATGTAAGATCCCAATCCTCCCACTCGCAGTAAAAACCAAAATCCCTTCTCTTTACTTCGCCTGTCCCTGTTTCGTTCCCAATAATACCATGAGGTCAACTCTCAGCACTTCATTAGTGGTGCTTTGTAAGTTGTTCCCGCCAAGTCAACGCATCTCCCCCACCCAACTAACAGTTCTCCTTTAGCTGCTGCTAGTTGTGCACTTGCTGTCACATCTTCTTTCTGCCCAGACAATGGCGACGTCTGTTTCCGCTGGGGTGTCCCCGAGGCTTCTGCAAGCGCGGGATCTGGCAGCTTCTACTTCCAGATCAAGGCACCAACATCTGCACAATGGGTTGGACTAGGCACTGGATCACAAATGGCTGGATCCGACATGTTCATCATTTACCAAGACGGAAACGGCAATGTCACCCTGAGCCCAAGGAGAGGTGTCGGCGAGGTCATGCCGCAGTACACAAAGCGAAGCGGACTCGAGCTCCTCGACGGTTCTGGGATTAAGGACAAGCAGATGGTCGCTAACATTCGATGCAACAACTGTGTTGACCTTAGTCTCAAGGGCACGAGCTCGTGGATTGCAGCTTGGAAGAATGGGAATTCCCTGGATTCGACAAGCATGTCGGAGCGCATATCTGAGCATGACAAGCACGTCGACTTTAGCGTTGACTTTTCCAAGGCTGCGATGAGCTCTGACAGCAACCCATTCACCGGCAGCAATGAAAACACCGACTCAAATTCTGGTTCTAGCTCTGGCGGTGCCGTGACACAGAACGGAAGTGGCAGCCCTAGCAAGACTGTTCTGCGTGCTCACGGTATCATCATGTCGATTGTCTTCATTGCTGGATATCCTCTGGGTGCAATCCTTATGCCCATGCTTGGAAAGTGGCTCGTCCACGCGGGCTGGCAAGTTGTCATGTTGCTCCTCATGTGGGCTGGATTCGGCCTTGGATACGTATATGCTCGTGATGGTGGCTACGTAAGTTCTCCCCTGAGATGCGCTCGCATCGGAACCTGTCTAGTTATCAGTACTAACGTGCGACTCTAGTGGGGAAAACAAGCTCACACAAGAATGGGCACTGCTGTTTGTGCCTTGATGACCCTGCAGCCTGTCCTTGGTTACATGCACCACAGATACTTCGTGAGCCACCGCAAGCGAGGAGTTGTCAGCCATGTTCACATCTGGTTCGGCCGAGCTCTCATCATCATCGGTATCGTCAACGGAGGTCTTGGTCTTCAGCTTGCCAACTCATCCACCGCATACATCATCGCATACTCCGTCATTGCCGGTATCGCTGCCATCCTCTACCTGGCTGCTGCCTTTATTGGTGAGAGGCGAAGGAACGCTTCTCGTGCCAAGCAAATCTCTCCGCAGATGTCTCAGGAGGAGGCACGATAAACTGTCTCATCAACCTGAAAGAGGAGTAATATGGCTGGGCTGTAATGCTTAGAAGGTGTTTCGGATTTCGGGACTCGTGAATTGTGATACCATAGATCTTCAGTCCATCGGGACTGGATCTGATAATCGGCAAGATGTTTTAACTGTGATGTCAATCGTTCTCTTCTTCTTTTTTATTACTTTTGAAAGCTTTTAACTTAGCATATACTATACCAATAGACTGCGTGAAATGATGAGATCAAACATTTTTCGTGAGCATTGTTTGTGCAACCTGGTTAGCATGAGGCTTTGGAAGCTGTCGCTTGATTGATATTCAAATATAGCAAATTGCGACAACCGGAACGAGCTTCTGACAGGAGTGTGGAATAAGCAAGACTACCAAGTTTCAGTAGTTGGATTATTTCTTTCGAACAAATGGAGCATTAAAATCCATCCTGGCTGATCTCCGTGTAAGTGAATAGACCCCGAACAGAGAGGGTCTAATGCAAGATCTATCGATCCTGGCCAATCACGCCTCCTAGAGGTCACGTGTGGCAGATCCGTGATGCTCCGGCAGCCGCCCAGTTTCCCACTCAAACCTGAGGCATCAACTCTACGATAGCAAGGCCGAACCGCTCTAACCGGGGGCGAAGACGCATGGTCCAGTGCAACCTCTCACGATTTTTCCCCCAAAACCCTCAATCGACTTCGCCCTCGATCTCGCTCTCGCCCATCTCCCCCGGAGTTATCCCCTCAATTGAGCCACCACCAGCCATTCAAAATGCTCATTCAACTCTCCAGGGCTTCGGTGAGAATAAAAATCAGGCTTAGACGATAAAAAATACTCATGGTTTTATAGCGCGCTCGCTCCGCTGTTGCGGCTGTTTCTCGTTTTGCCAGACCCAATGCCGCTCAGGTGAGGGGCTTCATTGCTCCCACTGTCTCCCGGAAAGGTAAGACTCTGTCTACGCTGCTCTATGTTTCTCGGCCAGTCCCTTTGGATGTCGCGAATAAATCATCTCGATTGCCCATTTCTCCCGGTCGGGCCTGTCCTTCTACACCCGAATCTGCACTCCACCTAAGCTCCGACGTCGCCAAACAACCAGCATCAAATACGAGATATCAATCAGAGTTCGAATTACTTTTGCCTATATAATCTCGCATCTCGCATCTCGCATCTCTCATCAAAATTGACAAGCTGTTATCCGGCCAACCCAAATATGATCTGACCGAATCAACGTCCAATTGCTGACATCATACCTTCGCAGCCGACTTCGTCCAGGAGCTTTATCTCAAGGAGCTCAAGGCCTACAAGATCCCCGCCGTCAAGGAGTCCGATGCCGAGGGCAACGTCCAGACTTTCAACGTCCCCAAGACACCTGCCTCCCCCGAGGAGACCGACCTAGCTGGCAACCTGAAGGAGTACGAGAGCATGGCCGTTGAGATTGAGGGCCAGGACAGCTCTGTTCAGTCTGGTACCCCCGAGGTTGCTGACTGGCTTGAGGCTGAGGAGGAGGATGAGGCTCACCACTAAAGTATTTCTCTTACCTTTGGGAGCACATAGACTATCCTGACTGCAGCAAATTTTTGGGGGTTGTTTCTCACCGCCCAGCGCCGCCGTTTCATGGGAATAGCAAAAAGAGGGAGGATGACACCAACTCACCCCCGAGAAGAAGAGCCGGAGCGATCAAGGAGAAAGAAGAAGCAGAAGCAAGTGGATTGGGGATAAGAATCCTGTGTACATTTTCCTAAAATTCAGCCTTTTCTTCGGTTGCCCGTAGGAACTAATTGCGAAATGCGAACATCAAATGAAGCACAAGCAACTTGTTACAACGAACATTTCCCAGTGACTGACTACATGTTTCATGGCATGTAAAACCCTCGAAACAATATGTCTATCTCCTGATGATATCTAATTAACCGTGCGTCTACCTCTCAAGCCGCTGACCTGATGTCGCAGGGCCCTCTGACATCAATGATGTATCCCTATGACTTCAACTTCCCCTGAATACCCTCATATAATCCAATGTCATACATCGTTCACCCCCTAAGCTATGCTGCACTAGCTCTTGGTTAGCCACGTCAGGTGGCAATCAACGTCATCGACAACCACAAAACGGAGAAGGCTGGTGGGCTGTGCTCGAACTCCTCCATAGCCTACTGTATCCAAGAAGGATAAGTATAGAATAAAACGAAAGAGACCGATTTCCCTTCCGGGACCTCTCAAGAATAGCTGTGGCATTCTCATTTCATTACTCATATGGCCCTCCTGTTATTGCTGGGAATCAAACTAAGGGAAAATGGCCTCAAAGGAGGGATCGACCAAAATAGACTTGATCCTCCTATTTTTTGTTTCTCGTTCTCTCTTTCTTCTCATTTTCCACAACCATAAAACGCCATCAGTCCCGTACAGCTTGACGACCAATGCAATGCAATACCAGCCGACCTCGATGCAAATAATTCCACAAATTAGACATCCGTAACCCACATGCAAAACTAGGGAAGAGGTAAAGTTTTTTGGTTTTGCGAAATATTACTTTTTGCTTTCTGTATGACACGTAGAGATAGATCAATCTCCAGCATGGTTGAAACGTCGTGGAGCTTGACTTGAATAATACTGTGCAGGAAAAAGGTGTTGCCGCATTATACGTCAAAGTGAGAACCCCCCACCATGTGCTCATCATGTCCAGTCTTCACGATCCCGCTCATCCGGTTTGCCTTCCTGAGGTCAATGTCGTCGAGATTGTCCCAATCGTCGTTATCGCGGTTCCTGTGGTTTTGTCCGTCATCCATATCTTCATCAACGAGTCCTGCTCGGTCTCGCATATGATCATCTAATGCGCTTTCGTCAACAAACGTGAAGCCTTGGAAGTTGGCCTGAACAGAAGGAGAAAGAGGAGTCGAAGCGGCATAGCCTCGGGCCAACGCAGCAGCACGTTCGTTCAAAGAGCCATTCTGATCCAGCGCGGTCGTGAATTCTGGATCGAAGTATGAGACGTCTGTCTCAGACTTCAATTTGGGTTTGAAAGGTGGAGTGATTAGCTTCTTGGAGAGAAGAGTCCAATCCACATCGGCAAAAAACGGGTGTCTCTTCAGCTCCTCGGCGTCATCAGTCGCACCGAGTCTGTGCTTGGGGTTTCTATTGAGGAGTCCCTTGACGAAATTCCTTCCTTCCTGAGAGAGGGTATCTCGAGGAAACCTCACCTTGCCGAAAGCAATATTCTTATACATTTGCTGCGTATCTTCGGCATAGAACGGGCTCCAGCCACAGCACATCTCAAAGACCAAAACTCCAAGCGACCAGAAGTCCACCATCTTGGTGTAGCCAGATTCGTCGAGCAAAACCTCGGGCGCAAGGTATTCGGTTGTTCCACAGAAAGTGTTGGTAGTGTCGTTCTTTGTAAGATTGGCCTTGGAAAGACCAAAGTCACAAAGGGCGATATGTCCGTTAGCATCCAAGAGGATATTCTCAGGCTTCAGATCCCGGTATACAATGTCGTTATTATGAAGGTGCTGAATGGCCAAGATCAGTTCGGCGATATAGAACTTGGCTCGCTTCTCGTCAAACCGACCCTCTTTCTGTAGATGCCAAAACAGCTCACCTCCAGACATATAATCAGTGACAAGATAAAGTTCTGATGGTGTCTGGAAAGAGAACTTGAGACCAACGATGAAAGGTGAGTCGGACATGGCGGTCCGAACCAGAATATTTCTTTCTCCCACAGTATGGGCAACTTCCTTCTTTTGCACAATAACTTTCTTCTGCAGAACCTTCATGGCGTAAATGCGTTGAGTATCCTTTTTTCGCACTTGATACACCTGGCCAAAAGTGCCCTTGCCGATGAGTTTGAGAATTTCGAAATCAGTGGGACCAAATTGCTTCCTCTCTGCTCTGTGGTAGATAGCCTCAAGGAAGATCTCACCGGTTGGCGCATTTTCTGCCATGGTATCAGCATGACCCTGCAGCTGGAACCAGCCCTGGACGGTGGCACCAGGATCCTTGCTAGCCTGAAAATCAACATGGCCGAGAAATTCATCGCCCGTCGCTCCATGATCATAAACCGAGACATCGACCAGCATATCATAGTCCACAACGTCGCTGCTTAGTGTCAGTAGGGAGTCTCAGACATAACTGTCCACAAAAGATAACTTACAACTCGGCTTCAGCATCCCATTTTGGGTTGGTGAATGTGAGCTGACCTCCGGATCGGTTACGGAACGAGCCGTAATCATTAATGCTGGTGTTGCTGCTTTGCCTGCTCCTCATGGGAATAGCCAAGGGACGCCCAGAGTCACTGCCTGATCGCTGGATAGGGATGCCACCAGCTGCTGGAGGTGGCTCAACACTGAGGTTATCATCCTCATCGATGTGGTGGGGACCCCCAGAAATAAGCTCACTACGCTGAAAAACCACAACAACATAAGGGTCCCGACTCTTCCTAAGCCCACGAGCCTCATTGATCTTGATTGTTAGCTTTCCCTTGGCGGCAGGCGCCTGGACACCGGCAGAACTCCTTGGAGTCTGAGTACCGCTGACTTCAGCGCCGTCATGGCTGGTCCTCCCGGAGGAAGGGGCTCTGTCGGAGCCAGATGGTCGAGCAGCCGACATTGCTCGAGTAGGAGTCGAGTTGCCGCTCTTGAACGTCATACGAGTTAGCTCCTTGAGTCCATTAAGAAAATGCCACTTGCCGGGGGCAGCAGCTGAACAGGCACCTGAACTTGTACCGGGCTCAGGATGCGAAGGAATAACGGAGTCTTTGGTAGGTGCTGCGTTTTTGGAGGAGTCAAGTTCAGGTAGTGATGGGTCATTGGAAGTTTGAAAGTGGGTGGTAGTGAATGGTGAGGCTGTGGGTTTCTTGAATTGTGACTGCTGTGTAAGAGACTTTTGCTCAACCGTAGCCCTGCCATGCGCCCCTGAGCCTGCAGAAATCATGTCTTGGGAGATAGAACCCCCCGAAGACGAGGGCTGAGAAGTGGGTGGGGT